>VYZV01034371.1:0-83725 GCA_013401275.1 Pandion haliaetus
CATAAGCTTTCAACCTGCTCGTGGCTATTCTCCCTATGGGATAGATCCTCTACTTCTGCACATCTGCTCAGGTGCTGGAGCTCACATGAAACCTAACCTAGTTGAAAACTTCTCGTCCATCTCATTCATGTCTGCATATCAAGAAATTATCTTTGTTCATCAGCACAATGCATATATCTAACCAAATTACTTAACTGTTTTTCTGAATGCCATCTTCAGTTTTGTCTCCCAAATATGTAGTGGGCACCATCAATCAGGTAGGATGAATTCAGATTATTTGATGGCTGGGGCTGTCAAGTAAAAATAATAAGCTAATAGTAATGTCATCCTTAAAAGCTAGGGTTTTTCCCCAAAAGATTTTATCTAAAACTATCCCGAACTGAGATAATTATTTCTACTCTGTGCTGTCATGTGTCATATAAAGTGTCCATGAATGTAGAGGATTTAGAAACAATTGAACAAAAAAGTATTATCTATTTCAGCTGCCACGTTGCTGCTGCTCTGTGCTGTTTATTGGGATTCAGCTGGGGTAATCTGTCTCTCCGTCTTTTACTTAACTTTAATGGCAACAGATGACCTCTAAAGGTTTCTTCCAACCCAAACTATGATTTTATGATTCAGACGGGGATGCTGGTCAGCGCTGGCCAATACCCAAACCCAGCCCCAGAGCAGGCAAGCTCCCTGTGCAGGTGGCCAGGGCTGTGCAGCAGGAAGGAGCTGTTGTTTCCTGCTCATTTTGCAAGCTGTTGTTCTGCTTAAAATGTGAGGCTGAAAAGAGAGAGATTGGGAAAGCAAAGGTCTGGTTGGAAAGTTTCAAGTGCCTTCATGTTCTCATTGCTTATGAAGGAATAAGCTTGCCTTTGTCAAGCAAGTGACCTGGAGATTTATGTTTGCACTATCAGGACTGCCTGTCACCAGTCCAGGTCTAAGTGTTATTTCTTGAATGAAAGCAAAAGCCTGTCCTCTTGCAGGGAGAGTCGGCAGTCCCTCCTGCCTCCTGCAGCAGGACTAAATCTGCCCATCAGTTGGGCAAGGCTGTGCTGGGTTTGGGGAGGTAAGGTCTGCAGGCTCTGGCCAGGAGCTGCAGGGTGAAAAGGACCTCACTGAAAACTGGTCTGCCAAAATCTGGCTCTGATCAAACAGCCCAACCCTTCCTGTAAAGACTTTAACTGAAAAATCTTGAAGTAATCACTGAGGAAAGGACAGGAACTCAGGCCTCTCTTCCCACCCAGGCAAGGCACTCCCCAGCTCTTTTTCCCTCCAGCCCGCTCGACATGCTGGTGTACCAGGGGAAGAGCCAGGGTTTGAGCTGCAGCACCGCAAGGGCAGGCTGAGGCGGGAGGGAGGAGGGATTGCAGCAATGTGCTCAACGCTGCGCTCCACTCCTCGTAGGAGTATGGAAATGTAGGGTCAAGTTCAGGGATTGCGGCAGAGGAGAGAGAAGAACAGAGCAATTCCTCTGGCCTTAGTGACATTTCACTTACTTATACCAGCTGCCAACCTTATCTGGAGTCTTGAGAGACTTTGGTGTGGCTTTCCTCATTTGCGTTTAAGAAGGCATTCAATTAACAGAAGTGCTGCGTGCTGAAATCCCTGCTTTATGAGGGGGCAGGGCTGAACAGGGTAAAAATACATAGGACTTTGGATTATATTACTTCCTATGAAACAGTTTCCAGCTCTGCTGTCCCAGACCGTGTATCTCCTCCCTTTTCGGTGGATTACATATAAAGAAACCACTCTCACTGTTTTTATCAAGAAGGTGAGGCTGTTGTTTTTGATTTTTTTACCCTGTGGTTTGTAATGTGTCAGTTCCTAGTGAGACAGTCTGAACCCAGTGTTGGTTTGGTGCCTTTGTAAATTGCTGAACATCACAAGAGGGTTATAAGGAATATGCTGCACATGCTCCACCTGCCTTCCATCCTGTCCATCTTCCTTGGATGACCCCAAACATTATTCTGTGTGCCATGTTCCTCTATTACACACCTTTTCTTCAATGCTGTTTTTTTCTGGTATGCACTAAAGTACTCCTGTCCTATGGCAGCTACAGAGGAGCAATGTGTCAGCAGGCTGCAGTGTGCCTCCGTGTGCACGCAGAGTGGTCATCAGTCTGCAGGTACAGTCCTGGGCTGGGGGAGTGATGCACTTGGGAGCTGTTTTCCTAACTCACTTAGATTCACCTGAAAAAAAACCCCAACTTTTAATTTGTGGAATTGTACAAACCGGTGCCAGCAGGACTCATGCAGGAAACCTGAGAAAACAAGGAGATGTTGCAAGATTTGGTGGCCAGTAGGTTCCCCCCTCCTCCAGGCTTCCTTCTTCCACCAACTCCCTCTTGGTTGGCTTCACAGACGGTCACCCCTCGTCCTGGGTGGTGGCAGCAGCCAGCAGGATGTTTCCTGTACTTTGCACAGTTCTGAGATTCGTAAAGCTGCTCCAGACTCCAGAGAAAGCATGTGAAGCCTGTTCAGCCTGTACAGAGAGGCTGATGTTGCCCCAAGGCAGGGAAGGGATGTAGAAACCACCAAGTGATCTGGCCAGCCGTGGGAAGAGTCACAGAAAGAAAGCAGCGAGCAGGCTTTGCCCTGGTCTTTGGGCATCTGCAGTCGCTCTGAGGCTGTAAGCCACTTGTGGCAGGAACTGTCATCTCCTATGAGGCACAGTGGGTGGTGTAGGCCACATAAAATACGTATAAATCCCAGCCCAGTCCAGACTGTAAAACTGGTTTAAAGGGAAAACAGATTTGGGCACTTCTGGGGCTGCGGGCAGACATCAGCTCCAGGAAGTCGCAGGTCCCTCTGGGCCTCTGTCGGTGGGTCGTCCTTGCTGCCTTGACAGAGCCTGCTGCTTCCTCCCGCCCCATGACGCAGCTCCCCGTTTTTGTTCATTCGGTGGCCAGACAGGGAAGAGTGAGCAGCAGCAGCAGCTGGGTGGGAGCGCGGTGACCTCCAGCAGGGCAGTGACAGCTGGGGTGGGAATGGAAACCTCCAGCTGGCACCGCTCCCCGCGGTCTGCTGCGGTCGTGGTTGGTGCCCAATGAAGATGTGACCCCTTCTCAGCTGTTCACCATGGCTGTGATGCCAGGGATGCCCTCAGATCTGCTGTCAGGTCAGGGCAGGCACTGTGGGGACTTGCTAATCCCCTCCAGGAAAGTTCCTGCAGCTTATTTCAAATACCCAGTTTAAACTGGTTAATCCAAGCAGGTCGGTCTGTCTGGCGGGTCTGGCAGCGCGCTGACACAGGCAGTGCCGTGGGTGAAGGTCGGCTGTTGCTCCAGGGCGGTGACGAAGAGTGGCTGGTTCTGCTGCTCCCCTGCCAGACCTCTGCCTGCAGCCCTGAAAGCCTTTTGTCCAAACCCTGTGCAGTTCTGGGCCATTTCCCATGCAGTTTTTAGTGCTTTTTGTCCTTCCTCAGTTAAAAACAAGACTTCTGTTGTTTCCCTGGTGAGACTAGTAAAAGCAGGGAGGATATTAATCTTAAACTTCCCCTTTATATCTAGTTATACACCTGGGAAACAAAGTAATTTTTCCTAGAGAAGCAGATGGGGTGAAAATGTGGCTGTTTCCAAATTCCGCAGCACAACTAACAGATGCCATTTTAACCGTGACCTGTGTTTGGCTGTAGCCTGGTTTATCTCGCTCGGGAGAAATTTCAGGAAGTGGTGCAGAGCAAAAGGGTGCAGCTTGGCTTTTCATTGTTTTTATTGCTCCTATGCTTATACGACACAGGAAAAGAAGGGGAAAATATCCTTTTGCTGGGACTCACTCCCATGTTTCTCATGAATCTGCAGTTCAATCAAGCATCTATAAAATGGAAACTGAAGGAGCGCAGACTGCATGGAGGGAAAGACGGTGCTCAGTGCAGTGCATGTATTTTACACTTGGTCAGAGTTTGTTTGCTTCTCCTGACTCAATAGCATTTAAGTAATCTTCCTAGCATCTACGCATAAATAACTTCCCATGACAAACAATATCAACCTTGAATCTTCAACTCTCTTTTCTTGGGAAGATTCAGCTAAGACTAGGTTTATTTTCATATAAACCTAATTAAACTTGGAAATCCTTTTTTTCAGTTGTATAATGTTAATTATGTCAGCTGAAAGCCAGACCAGTTTGCGAGCTGTTTGGAGAGCACTGGTAAAACAACTCTGATTAGTCCTGATCCTTCAGTTAAAGTTACTTTTCCCCAGCTGTGACTCTCCTCCTCCTCCCTCCTAACTCCTCTGCTGACATTAATGCTCTCAGAGGAGTCATTAGCCCGACCCCCTTGGGCCAAGTCCTGGGTGTATACTCATCTTAATTGCCAGTTTCTGACAATGACCGGACTTTTTCTGAGAGCCCCAGGAGGGGCTTGGCAACCCCTGGCAGCAAGGTGGAGGGAAGAGCTAGGGGCAAGTCTTCCTTGAACTACAGCAGGAAGATTTGCTAAAGCCTGTCTGTCAGGGCTGTCGGGGTTTTACGTGCAGCGATACGCAGTCTCTGTACACATACCATTTTACTCAGAAATGCCTCAATCAAGGCCAAATGTTGCTTTGCTGAAGACGGGCAGATCTTGATTCGAAACTTGAAATGGAGGCAGCTCGCCATGTACTAACAATGGATGACCCTCCTACTTACACACTTTTTGTCATATTTCTCTATTTGAATAGCTTCAACTTCCAAGTGTATGGAAGGCTTTGTTGTCAGATTAAAAACCTCTGTAGTCAAAGTAATCCCTCTTCCCTTCCACTGGTAGCATTTACAGCTGACTCATCTGCATCTGACTCACCTTATGCAACAGTGCATTGCTTTCAGGACAGTCCTGAGTATAGAGTCAGGTAAAGGTAGGAAATCTGGGAAGCTGCAGGCACGTGGTGTTGCCCCAGGTGGAACTGCCCTTCCCATAGATAAATGAGCAATCCTGCTGTGTCTAGGGAGCATTAGGCACATCCAGCATGTCCCGCGTAGGTGGCCAGAGTTGTCCAGTGCAGTCTGTGCAGATTAGGTAGACTTAGCAGTCACACAGAGGTGGATTTCACAGCATGAGTCCTTCAAGTCTGATACACCCGGGGTGCTTTGGACCCTGTGCCAGCGCTGGGTGGGTTGTTCAGATTATGCACAGTAAGTAGGTGTCATCATGTGATCAAAATGCACCAGATTTACTCTGCACACACAGACCTGGTGTAGGTTTCTTGAACAAAATATGTCAATCTACTGTGGGCTTGCCTTTCAATCCCCATGTTGGTGCTCCCCAATGCATTTTGACACTGGTAATCACGTGGCCACAGAGTGGGTTGAAAGAGCTCAGTGATGCAGCTGACGGGGCAGATACACAAGCACTAGGACTGACACAGGAAAGGTGATGGGAGCAGGCAGGAGAGGGCAAGGCTGCTCCTCTTGATGGTAGCACATGCTTAGATTGACATAAGCCAACTGTGACACTGACCTGCAGTGATTTTTCTGGGATTTTGGCACGTTGGACAGCCCAGGCAAAATTATGGCTGCGACTCATGCTTTGATGAAGCTGCTGAAGACCTGAGACCAGTGGACAAATGCCTCTGCTGCTCTCTGGTAAAGAGGACATAACTGGGATACTGGGACAACTGGTAGTTCTGATGGAGCTGGCCTGGCCACAAGGTGGACTAATCCCTGCATGCCACAAGAAAGAACCAGGACAATCAAGACCACACGGCTGGGCATATGTGGAGTCAGAAATTGCACCTGGTTTGAGTAATGCATCTGCTTATCTTCTCTTAGTTAAAATTACTGGCCAGTCCCAACAAAAGGATCATATTGACCTTTCACAGCTGCAGCATACTAAATAAATATTTTTTCCTAGCAACATGTTTGCTTCTTAACTCAGGCAGTGAACTCCTGGGTCTTGGTGCTCAAGTACTATTGATTCTTTGTCCCTTCCTTCTGTGATGACCCCCAAATCTTTACAAAACTGTAGCAGATCTGTGTCTTTGACTGGGCCTTCACTTGACATTGACTTGTTTTGGGGGTTGGGAGGTATCATTGGGCTTCTCATTTAGCTATCACAATCTGCAAACAATTAATCTTGGTCTGACTGTACAGGGGCTCTGGTCTACTCTGTCTTTGTAAATACTTCTCCTCCCTTGACCTTTTGGAATGATGTTCAGTCTGTAAAGTTTCCCTGTGCTTCCTGTTGTATTCAATAAAATCCTTTGCTTAAAAAGTCTCTTGTTGATACTAACCACCTGGCATCTGGGGGAGAGGAGAAGACAAAGGAAAGACAACAAATTAAGTGCTGGATTGTGGGTTAAAAGCCTCATGTGTAGAATCCTAACATAGAAACATGCTGAAAAAGGAGGGAACAGGAGTAAGAACTTGGAAAACTTCTGCTTCAGGCTGTTGTTTCCTGGCACAGTGCCCAGCAGGCACTTCATCAGGCAGCTCAGACCGGGAGCTTGTTTTCACTGCTGTGTGCTACTTCATTTTCTGGCCTGGGACGACATCTGGCTGGCATGTTCTTTTCCACATCCCAGGAAGAGGGGTCTTTTTAGGTAGTTACTGCAGTCCTCGGCATTAAAATATAGTGAGTCAGACTACAAAGTAGCATAAGATTGGCTTAAAAATAATGAGGTTTAAGTGCAATTGAGCTTTGAGTTCTTTTTGTTTGCCTTCTGTCTTAGAAACCTTTAGAATACGTGATGTCCATGTTTTCCTGCTTTTCATCATGACCGTGAGTGCTCAGAATTCACTTTAAAAATGGAAAAAAAAACCCAACAAAACCAACAAAACAAGCATAATACATCCTTACCTTTTTATTGAGAAGTCCGGAATGGATTACTTGGACTTTCAGAATAACACCAGTTATCAGAAACTCTCAATTAAAAAAATAGAATAATTGGCAATATTCTTGCTGAGAAAGTAGAAGGGAGGTAGTGGGACAACAAAATCGGAGAAACAGGAAAGAAGACTCATTACCTTCAAAAGACTGCTTACATCCAGGAAGAAACAGAGGCTGTGATGATAGAACACCCACACAGTTGTCTCCAGATTTTGAGTACTTTCCTTGTGTCTGGAAAGATTTCCTCCACCGGCAGAGAAGAGATCCTAGATGAACAGAATTCATGGTCTGGAAACAGACACCACTGACTGTTACACGGATCTTCTACACCACCAAACCAGCATGTGTGCTCCTACATCCACCAAGTTTCATCGAAGCACAAGGAACTTGTGCTTGGCTTCTTTCACATCATTCTGGATTTCAAAAGCAGCTTTGCATAATAATGTGTTTCAGTTTTCATTGATAATCTGTTACAAATCTTCCAATCTACCCCTGCAAAACAGAACAGTTTTCACAAAACCTGGTATTTTTACACAACATGAAACTGAGGTACTGCATGCTGGCAGAGTTGTTTAATTTACTGCCTGGCCTGCAGGCACAGGTCTGGTAGCTGCATGTTAGTTCAGCCTGGCTTTTCCTGGCTGGGGAATTCTGCAGAAAGCACAGGTACAAGTGTGAGGGCCACAGACCAATTATTTCTCTTTTGGTCTATATATGTTTATTACTTCTCAACACAGTAATAAAGCTTTCTGGTTTTAGCTCTTACAGGTAGGATGGACAAGCTTATGTGAAATATGTTCCTTCCAACTACAGCAAGAATACAATTCAGTACCAATGACAAGTTAGCACTATAAATATATTAAAATTTGACCTCTTTGCACATACCTGAGAGTTGAAAATGTGCTGCAAGAAGATTGGAATGGTTTCCCTTGAGAGTGGAGCCACATGCATGGCAGCTGCTCTGATATCACGTATCAGTGTCTCCTGGTTGATATTTACTTAATTATTGACTCATTTATGAGGCTAATTAAGCATTGGAGTAGGTTGCCCAGAAACACTGTGTACTTTTCATCACTGATGTTTGTAAGACAAGACTGGCTAGAGCCCTGACCCCAAAGAGAAAGAGGTTGGACCAGAGGCCTCCCAAGGCCCCTCCGACATGAGTGTTCCTGCGATGCTGTGACTCCAGGCCTCTCAGGCATGGATCTCAGATTTTGAGATTTTTCCCTGCATTTTCCAGTCTGTAAAAGTTTAGCCCAGCCTCTTCATCCTTCCATAATTCTTGTAAAAAAGGAAAAAAAACCCATGCCACAAAAAAGCAGTAAAACATGCTGCATTTGTGAGATTTGCATGGATGCCGAGTTGAGATATTATTAATATTTTGCTCTTCTACTTTGGAGGAGCCTGTAAGGGTAGAGAAGCAGCAAAAAGGGGCAGAAATATAAGCACATATTTTATTTGGTAAGGTGACAGCTGGAGGTGTGGTCTCCCTGTCAGAACAGAAGCACAGTCCAGTGATGATTGACTGGCAAACCAGGATATTGCCTGGCATTGTAGTTCCTCAGAGCCCAACATGAAGCAGTGACTCCCATCCTGCAAAACCAATGACTCCCATCCTGCAAAAGCAGCAGGCAGTCATGCAGTTGGCTTAAATATATGCAATGTCATTTTATTTTAAATTCATTTTGGAGGCCCGTTGTCTAAGGTGCCTCGGTATGAATGCATGGGACATACATGTGTGGTGATACTCTCATTTTGGGAGCTTCTTTGTTAGAAACCCTCTCCAAACTCCAGTGTTGGCTTTGGACTTTTTCCAGTTCACTTCTCTGGGCTTTGCCAGATCCCCAGCATTTTCTTTCCCTGGGCGGTGCCCGAGCAGGATGGCTCTGCCACCAGTTCCTGTTCTCCAGACACTCCCTGGGAGTTACCAGGGAGTGGTAGGGGCCTGGGGACATCACTTTGGGATTGTGGGAAGGCTGCACAGCCTCACCAGGGAAGAAGGCCTCATTGCTACTAGTATGCTTGCCACAGCCTGGTGGTCTCGCTGTACCCTCACAGCACGCTTTTGCTCATGGTTAATGGCTTCTAGAGTCCCTGCTTTCTTCCTCTGGAATGAGGGGCTTTAGCTGCTCCCAGCCTTCAGCCTTGTAATCCATAATCGAATAAAATTTTAGTATGCTCAGAGCATATGCTATCTAGGAAGGCCTAAATCTGATGTCCTGTTCCTTTAGGGACCATGAATTTTCCATGTTCTGTCACCTTTGAAGATGCTCATGACTGTCCTATTGCATGACCATAGCTCATCAGCACTATGTTTAGTGTTGTATCAGAGTCATTATTTCAGTAGCCCTATTAACCTCTGATCTTTCAACAAAAGCAGTTTGGAGGAATGCTGGTCAGTTATGGTTATCTTCTGGTACAGGGGTTGGACTTAAGCTACCTAAATTTTCCATTCTTTCTGGTGCCTGCTACTTCTGCTCTTCCATCCTTCAATTTCAGGCTCCCAAACACCGCTCAGAGCCTTGATAACAGGCCTTCTGCCCAGCTTATGCTGGAGCTGAGTGAGTCTGAAAGGCTATGGGAGTTAGAAAGGAATCTCTATCATGGCAATAGGGGACTTTTCTTCAGGGCTCCCATTCGGCTCTCCCGGTCCCGATTCCTCTCTTCTGTTATGTCTAACTGTAATTCACATTGCCCTGTGGGTCGGCCCAACCCCTGAGCTATTTCTGTAGCTTTGGTGTCCTACCTGTTTCTTGGAGGTGGTCTTTACCCTGCGCAGTCATGAAGTTCGTTGAGGAGTGGGGCCCCGTGGGCAAATTATTCTGCTCTGCAGGATTTGGATTTTCAGATATGATCAACAGATTATTTGTTTCTTCTTAGCTAGCCATCATGAAAGCATCCCCCAGCCTTTTCAGGTGATGGAGAGTCCTCCTACCAGTTACTTCATGTTAAACTGTATGATCAATCTAGACCATCCCTTTCCCCCGAACTAGCTTTAAGCGTCATGTTTTCTGGGTAAGGGATTCAATGGATTGGACAGAACATCTTAATAGGGAAAAAACTGAGAGAAAGGGAGGAATAGGGTAGAAAACAGTGAAAATTAACAACTCTTGGGAGAGGGGGCATAGGAATGCACTGACTCCCAAAAGACATGTTTCTGGAACAATGATTTTCAGTCTGAGGATGCACAGATGGCTTTTAGGAGATATACAAAAGATCACTTGTTGAAAACAAGTCCGTATATTCTATAGGGTCATGTGCATATACGAAATCTAGAAAGGGATGTGGAAAATTTTTAGGGATCCACAAACTGGAAAAAGTAGAAGGCTGCTATATATTTTCTAATAAAGTGACGCGATTACAGCAAACTGAGAGAGTAGCCATGTATACCATCAGTGAAAGCCTGAAGTGAACTCACATGCTAAGAGGGAAGACAATGTTATCATAATCCACTTGTTCCTTGAGAGGGTAAATAGAGGGTTAGTGTCTGCCCTATCTGGGAAATGCAGAAACCTGTCCCTGGGAAGCACTGGGCTGCACAGCTCTGGCAAATGCTTTTAAGATGTTAGGCAAAATTCTCACCCACATTTACAGAGATGAAGCTCGTTCTCTTCAGTCTTCAGAAATTAAAATTAAAACATAGAAGTTCTCAAACTTGATAGCTGTCCAGTGTGAGTTAATACACCGATGGTTTCACCTCTTGATTTTGGCCTGTTTCTGGGAGGCACAGGAGGCTATGTGTGCACTGGTTTTGTTACCTTGACCTCTATGAATACAAAAGCAAAGCTGACTTTAAATAACTCCCAAGTAAGAATCCCCAGAAGAGGCCGCCCATTAGATGGCAGCACAGATACACTCAATATCCATTACTGCTAGCTGCTGCTCTAGGAAAGCCCCTCCATTGCTGCCAGCACCCCCAAGGTACCTTGTGTCTGAAGAATTTTCACATTACTTAATGCAAAATTAATTAAAATCTGTAAATGAGGAATCTCATATTATATTACAGCAGATAAAATTAAAAAAACTCACAGCGGTAGCATGTATTAAGCTGGAAGCTCTTTCACAATTTCTGAATGATTTTATTCCTTATCACTCCAACTAATTTCATTTTATTAATGGAAAAAAAATTGAAGCAAACAGAGAGGAGAACTTTTTCAAACTTAAATGTCTCCCACCTAGCTCATTACTGATTTTGCATTGTGTTAGCATAAAGTCAGATAAAAGAGAATCAAGGTGCTAATTGCATACCTGTAAGCCTGACATTTGTGCTGACATCCCGGTGCTTCACCTGGTACCTTGCAAGAAGGTCATGTTTGAGAAACATCAAAGTAATGAGGTGCCTGGTCTTCTCTATGGCAGAGCAAAACTCCTGCCTTTCTGTACTAAGACCCAATGGTGAAATCCTGAGTCTGTGCAACTGGTAATGTAACTGACATTCTAGAGCATCTTTTGTAGTTAAACCGTGGAAATATTTTTTTAAATATGTGGTAATCATATCAAAAAGACATCAGTCTAGCATATAGGATTTTGACAATCTTTATTTCAGTTTTTTTCCCTAAGAAATAGCAGGGTAATAGATTAATAATTATTATTTACAATTATTAATACATAAATAATTTTCCTTATTAATAATTCTTGCAGCTATATCAGGCTAATATAAAGCAAACTTGCACTTGACAAAATCAGGAGTAATAATCCATATTGTTATGCTAATTTTAAACCAGTTTGTGGAGGTAAATTCAGCCCCAGCTCCTAGCTTTTGGAGTATCTTTCCTTCCAGGCTGTTCTCCCAGGTGACTGAGCTGATGTTCAAATCTGGAGGCCAATCTCACAATGGTAGTCTCGGGAAGTGTTTTGCAGCAACTTTTGGAACCGCTTCAAAAGGAGAGGAGCTTTTTAGTGTCCTGTAGGCAATTAGGGCTACAACTCCTCTTGGGAGTTGATGAGCACAATGTGCCTGCTTATACTTTATTCCCCAGAAATTTGTCTCTTGCACAGGCAATACTTCCCTCGTCACCTTGTGATGTGGAAAAGCTATATGGCTGCCCACAGTGGTGTTTTGAGACTGTCTGGAAGAAGGGAAGGATATATGTTTACTTTTTAAAATGCAAAAGGCATTTCAGAAGGCAGTATGAAATAATGCTAAGCAAAAATTGAAGAGAGACAGATGGGTAATAGAAAGCATCATGGCAGTATCTGATCACTGCAAGCCTTGGCTTTGTGTATTTGGCAGCACAGGACTAATGTCGCTTGATATAAAGGGAAGAGCATGAATTTTTAAACTACATGTTCTACTTTCTGCAGAATTTGGGGTCTTCCATGAAATTCTCTTCTCAAAATATTAATGTAAGCCAATGAGGATCACAGATCAAGGTGGAATGGCTGCAGGTATGGTTAATGTGTGCAGGTACGGCTACTGCGTGCCAGGTACTGCCAGCTACTCCAACAGCAGGTAAAGCCGTTCCCTTCTGCGCAGAGCTCCTTGGAAAGGAGAAATGTGTAAATATCTAGACTTTAGCACATGGGGAAAAAAAACTGTTGCTTTCTGGCACTACCTCAGAAAGTACTCAGCATATAGCTGGCTTTTCAATTTATGAACTAGTCAGGACAAATCAGTTTTTGTTTTTGTTTTTTTTTAATTTTAAAATTTTTTAATTTTAAATTTTCTAGTTCTTATTCCATTTCAAATCCTCAGAGAATCAGGTGAAACGACTAAAACTTTTAAATGTTTGAATGACATCAGACTAGCAGAGTGAAAACGGACAGAAAGCTGCTGGGCCCAGCATTACATTTTCCTACCTAGAACAGGGGAAGCTGGATGGTGTGAGGGAAGCTGATCCATTACTCCAATTGAAATATGGCAGAACCTGGGAGTTTGGGAATAATTAGACCCCAGTCACAATCATTTCTAGATCATCTCCAAATGCAGATACCACTGCATCAGCATCATGGAGGCAAATCCAGCATCTATTTGACAAGAAAGTACTTACCTCTTGTAAGTGCAAGCTCTGGGATGATGTACATCTCTGACAGCCCCTGACGGCTCCAGTGTAATTGCATGTAGTGCAATTAGGGGGAATCAATTTCTAAGCTTTACTGTCCTCCAAATCAATTCTTTGAGATTTCTAATCTATTTAGGAATAACTGAAATGCATTGCCTATAAAAATGAACAGGATTTCAGCATCCTGCAAACCCAGCAGTTGTCTATGTAACTATAATTAACTCCTAAATAATTTACACTCTCCTTTCTCTTACTATAAACTAAGTTTTATACCAAACAAAGTAATCAGGAACTTTATATTGTTGCCCACATATAAATATAGTCAGGTACCAGAGGGTAGAGATGACTTACCGACAAGGTTCTTATACTGTGAATTTGACTCACGCATACAAATAAGTCCCTGCACTCATTAAAGGATCAGATTTTGCTTGGACTTTAAATACCTTAGGGATCTGTGTAGGTACAAGTGTGTAGGAGGTGGCCAGGCTTGTGTTTAGGAGGAGGACAGTAATCCCAACAACAGGAGCTGTTACCACAGATGAGCTGGAGAAAAGCACTGTCACACTTTATTTTAGTATACTACAAAATTCATTGTTGAACTTTATTAGGTACTTTAATACCAAGCATACTTTAAAGTAACAAAAATTATTGTTGTTATTACTTTTTACAGAAAATCAGGTATTTCAACAGTTTTCTTTACAGTTTGTTGACTTAAAAAAAAATACATTTGACAAGTTACAGTGGAGTGGGATGGGAAAGTGGTAACATTTAAAAAGATAAAATATACTATTCATACTGAGTCAACATTTAGTGATGTACATCCTGGTGCGTCTCTCCTTCTGATTATGTACAAATGGTACATATTCACTGAGCTGCCCTGGCAGGGTTGCGAGGTCTTGTGATGATACTTCTTTTGCAACGTTTGTGTATGTTTAGAAAGGGCTTTTACATTACACAGTCACCATGATGCAAAACTTAGTAGTCCATAACAAAATAATGTAATACAGAGGAACCCTGTTTCAGCGATTTCTGTTGCAGCCAAAGTGCCATGACTGCAATAATGTGGGATAGAGGTAAACCTAAGGAGCAAATGAAGATGGTGATATGATAGCACATCCAGATAGCAAACCCCTTCATGGCTTTTGAGGTGAGAGTGTGGCTGTGAGCCAATAACAGCAATGAATGAGGATGGGCTTCACCAAGACACCATTTAACAGGGACTCCTGAATGCATCTGGCCCTTAAGGATGCACAATTTCCAGCTGAAGCTTATTGGACTAATCACAGATTTAAAAACCTGTCTGAAGTGGGACCTTAATGAGTTTATGCAGCATCATGTGTAAACTACTTGATTTTTTTATCTTCCATTCCCTTCAGGTCAGTAGCAGGTACTGGGAATACGTTTATGGTGGTTTATTGATTTGGGTGGGGTTTTTGACCAGCTCTAACGCTGGTCCTGTAGAAGTCAGGGAGTCTCCTACACACAGTTACAAGAGCAGATTTGGGTTAAAACAACATGGTTTTTTAAAAAATGCTGCCCAGATTCACACATAAATTTACTTGGCAGACATCCACATCAGCGTTCAGTCTCTAAGATAAGCAGCGCCACACCGGTACCTTGGTAGTTAGATAGAACTGTTACCTAATTACCTGTATTTATTTATTGACAGTTTGCTTAAAGATAATTTTTTGTTCAAAAATAAAATAAATTTTCTGAGATTCACGCACTAAATTCTGGAATAACTTGTGTTGTGCAGCCAATAGTTACAAAACAGTTATAACTCATGTTTTACTCATGTCTTCAGTGTATTGTGTTATTTGGGATCGGCATTAGCAATGAACTATTATTTTAGCCACTTCCCCCAAAAGCCAAAGAATGACGCAACAGGCTTAAAAAAATTTGGAGAAATTAGCGTTGCAGTGTTCATTCTGGGCTGGATTCAGCTGTGACATGTAGGAGAGGGTGGAAGAAATGTGGGGAGCAGCGTGCTCCTGCTCGGTCCTGAGCCAGGAAGAGAATCGTGCCATGCTGGGAGGTACTGGAGAGGAGCAGAGGAGAGGGGGTCCCTGCTTCCCTCTGTTGCTCTGTGCCTGGTGCTTGGCATCCAGGCCTTTCGCTATGAGGTCTTCCTTGATACCCTGTGCCTCCCCTTGTTTGCTACTCAGTGGCTTCTGGAAATGAGGGTGCCCTTTGGGGAGTGACCCACCGAGCCCCTGCAGAGGGAAGCACCAGCCCCACCAGTGCCCCGGGGCTCTGTGCACCCAGCCCTCGCATAGCTATTTGCAATGTGTATTTGCTTACTAGTCTCTTAGGTATTGAGTTTAAGGCCAGAAGGGATCTTTAGATCACCTTGCCTGATTGGCATTAGCATGGGCCAGAGAGTATCACTCGGCGGTTATGTGGCAGAACAAGGAAAAGAATAGAAATGCCCTTGCAGTGAGCAGCTGTATGTTACATTTAAGGGGTAAATTACTTTCTCCTATTAAAAAAGAATGTGTTTTTATTTTGTCGCTTCAAATGCAAATAATTCTATGTGTCTTGGGAAATTATAGTATTATGATATTCAGTCAGACATACCTTATAGTATATATGCTTTGTAGAACTAGAATATAGGTCAGAAATAATTTTTCAGTCTTAAGTTTGTTACAGACATAGGTTAATTGGAACACGTATGCAGTAAAAATTGAGAAGCTTTACAGTTTTAGTCAACTTATTATACAGTGAAGTAAATGAAGTGCAGCAATGTAGCAGTAAAAGTTATGCTTTTTCCACTAGGTGATGGAAACATTCAGAGAGTCTATTTATAAATGCTAATTTAAGAGAGATGTCCTATCAGCTTCTTGGCTACTGGGATAGGAATAGTCTGGAGTTAACAGCCTCTCTACTGTGAAAGGTTTTAAAGCTTCTTGCTTTCTGTCCGAATAAAAAAAAATGACATTTACAAACCTCTTCAATGCATATATATTACATATGTTTATCTAGCAACAACTACACCCCTTTTAATTTATTCCCCAAATGTGACTTTTCATGCATGTCTTCTGGATGCTGTATTCAGCAACAGTTTCTAATGAGCTGGTGTGTAATCCATGATTGCATTTCTCTTCTGAAAATCACTTCCATGTCTGGCTGATCTATGTTTAGAAGGTGGCGCTTACCCATCATGCATTTTTGCACTCGTCAGCGTTCTTCTCTGTCGTAGGCCCTTTCCCAAGCTTCTTCCCATTTCAATGTTGATGTACAAAAGCTGTTATTCATTTTGTTTTGTGCTCATTCTAGTGAGGATTGGCTTAGTAGGACTGTGCAAAACAGAGAGAAGAGAGAAGCTGGTTTACTGCCAGCAAACATGCAGATGTTCATGTTGTGCTTGGCTAAAGGCAAGCCTCTGATCAATATTCTAATGCACTTCATTATTTGCATTTCCATTTATCATGAAAAATGACAAGTTTAATCTTCAGATATGACAAGGATTTGTAATCTGCAATTCTTAAAAATCAGTTTTCATCAGCTAATCGACACGGGAAGATGAAATAGTGAGATTGTTTCATCAGAAGTTTGAACAATATGAAAATAAAGATACAATGTATATGGGGCAAGAGTGTAATTTTCTAGATGAATGTCATGAATTGAGTTAAAATCCTGACATTTCTGTTCTGTATCAATAATTTCTTTCACTCCCTTGAGCACACAATCCACATTTGTAAACAAGATAAAATAATAACTTGTGTTAAATTTCGAAGGAGCAGACCCCAATGAGGACAGAGGTGTTTTCAACCCAAATTCTCTCTTAAAAACTAATTCTCACCCATCCAGTTTCCATATACTGTAAACAGAGCTGCATTCACAGGAGAGCGGACACCAGCTGCGGTGGCACTGCGAGCCAGGTGATGAAGGCTTCCCCCTCCTCGCTGGAGGTGACTGCCCCTATGTCGGTGTTGGAGGAGGCAGTGCATGGGAATGGGGGCATAATGAGAAAGTCTATTTACAAGTACCCACATACATGGAAATATAAAAACCTGACTGCTCCAGTGTTTGGCATTGAACAGAAGGTTCTTGCACAAAATGAGCCCCGCAAATTCACTGTTAGCTAAACTCTCCTGGATCGCTCAGACCAAACCATGAAGTCATTTGGCACGCAGCTTCCCCATGGCCTTCTGTGAAAGGGTCAATGGTCAGAGGTCCTACAAGCCCACAGGCTAGGGGAGAGGACAGCCACCTTCACTGCAAACCCACTCCCCTCATCGTAACACAGCGGCCTCTGCAGGAGACTGCTGGAATGCAGAACTCAGCAGGGGAAATCACAATTTTTGTGAAAATAGAAGAAAACCAATGAATTTCATTGTGAAATGACAATGAACTAAGAGTTTCAGAACTAGAAAGTTTTAAAAATGTTACTGTAAGACTGAAATATTTCATTTCCCCCTGCCACGTTACATGGGGCAGCTACCTTCTCCCATTCCCACCATTTCCTCACACACCTTGACTCGTGGTGACCTTGGCCTGCTGCTAATTCACCCACAGATGTGGGGGAGAGTGACACCCCAGAGCAGGATGCACAGATCTGAGAGCTCAGGATGGTGGTGCCAACAACGGGGGAGCCCGGTGGTGGCTAACCCTTCTGCTGCAGACCCTGGGTGCCTGTTTCCCCCATCAACTTCCAACAAATTGACATTTTTCGAGCAATGGCTGTTTTGGAAGAAAATTTCTGACTTGTTGTAGCCCACGTGTTCAGCATGTATCAGATATATTTTACAAAGAAGACACTTTTAATTGATGTTGCTGAGACTAGAAAGTAGCAAATCAGCTATGCAAGAAGCATAAGGTGAGTGACGGAGGGCCCTGCAGAAGACAAATGGATCAGTTTTGCTTTTGTGAGAAAATGAGTATGAAATATAGTGTTCACTGTGGTAAAAACATTTTTATGATGCAAGTATGCAATGGGGATGGTAGTTTCCAACTGTAAAAGAAAACTCGCCATTGATAGCTCCGTGAGCTTCCTTTCTCCTTTTAAAACATGTAGCAAAAATGAAGGATAAAGAATGGATGAGAAATGTACACACCCATGATAAATAAAATCTGTTAAAAATGGTCTGAGTCAGGAATTTTGGTGTATTTTATTAATATGGGTATTAATGTAATTAATATGGTAATTATTAATATAGGTAAGTAGCACTAGTAAATAAAAGACAAGAAAGAAAAAGTGCTTGAGCCTCCAATCTGTTTATTTGCTAAGTGAGAGAGATATGGGGTTTTGTGAGCCTCTTAAAAAATCCATAGTTGGTGAAATTGAAATCCAGGGAAAGCTGAAGTTGCATGGTGAGGAGCACGTGCCCTGATACTCCTAGGAACAATCTAAACTTAATAGAACTGAATGAACCATTTCTTTCAACTATTTTTAATCATAATTTCACGTACCTGTGTTATTCAAATGCTTAACCATGCTTATTGGATTTCCAGCAGTACTCAGTGTTTCAGTTGTAGCGTACTAAAACCTTCATTAGTTCTTTGGAAAAAGTTTGCACACAGGTGTTATACACATGGAAATGAAATTTAATAAATGCCAGAGGTGCCTAGTTGATAAGGCAGAAACATCATTCGCATCCAACAGCTGTCAGTCTGCTTTGTATCACATCATAGCCTTCTGACTCCTTGAAGTTTCTTTTCTTAGAGCTACTTACAACCCTTTTCTAGTGGTGTTGCCTAGAAATCGGTTAATGAAAGCAGACTTCATGAAAGCTGTATTACCCAAACCACGTAGGTGTTCTGCTGTGAAATTCTCTATTTAAAGTATTGAAAGGCTGCCTGTTAGGCTGACATCCTGACAGCAGGGTTATTATTCATATTTGACCTGTTCAATTAGGGGAGTCACTTCTGTTGACTGCAGAGCTGGGGGTACAGTCAACCTGGAGGGTTTTACATCATTTTAGTGTTTATGTACATTTTCAGAGGACACTGATCTTTGATTTGAAGATGAATCATGGGGAGATTTCCAGGTTGCTCCCTGCCAAGGTATAAAGCACGTACTGAATTTCAGATAGCCCCTTACATGCTGTTACTGGAAAGGTAGTCAGATGGATAGTAAATATATAGAGAAAGGCAGACCTTCTAGGTGTGAATATATATTCTCTCCAGCGTCTAGAAAATAACACCTTTCCAAGAGTTAATCTTTTATTGCTGTCTCCAAACACACAGAATTACTGAGGTAAAGAGCAACTGGCATTCATGGTCACACAAAAATTGGTGCTGTTCCAAAAGCACATCAGCTGGCAGAAGCCCATGGGCTAATGAAGCACCAGAGATTTCTTCCCAGCTCCTCCACAGTATTCCTCTAGCCTAGAGAGCGACATTATCTCTCTTGAATGCTGGCGCTGTGTTTGGTGTACGGGAGGAGATGAAGGAGGAGAGAAACATTGCTGATGAAGGTCTGCAATTGAAAATAGACATGCTGAGGCACTTTGGATAACACCGCTGCCCAGGCAGTACGCCAAAAAAATTTGGACAAGTTCAGTTTTAATGAGGTGGTTGGAGTTCTCGCCTTTCTGCTTATGATCTGGGTCAGCTCCTCGTAACCACAGGTACATGGTTTTGTTGTTTAAGTGTGTTAAAACTCCACCTGCAGCTACTGCACCCCAAAATTCAAATAGCAACATGCATTCAGGGCCTGGGCAATATCCAGATGTGTGTAATTTAAAGGCATGAAAGGCAGGTAGATACCCAGCTGCACAGGGCAGGCAATGTCCCATCATCTCTTATTTCTTTGAAGATACTCCCTTTAAAACACGAAACAAAACCTATTTGAGTGGCCTGAAAGAATGATTTTGTTTTCCATGTGATGAGAGAGGAATAATGTGTACTCCCGTTTGCCTCTAAATGTGTATTCCCATTTGCCTACCTACTGTGGGTGCCTTTTCCCTCTTGATGCACTGAACATCCTTTGCCCTGGCCTCATTGCGGGGGGCTTATGCATTGCCCGGGGAGCCAGCCAGGGCAAATGCTGTGCTCTCAATAAACAGCCAGGCACCAACTCAGGTCCTCTCTGAACGCCTAAGAGTCCTGGTGATCCAAACTGAAAGTCTAGCACATGTTTTGGAGATGCTATCCACAGATCATCCTGGAAATAGCCAGGAGGTGAATGACTTGTGCTCTCTGGTGCCTACCCCTGGACTGCAGTTTAGAGACATTAAGGAGGGAACAAGGCTTCCCTCTGGAGATGGAAGGAAGAATGGACAGAAATTCCCCAACGGTTTTGCTAGCAGCTCTCTTTCAGTGCTTCACTGTTCGGCATCTTCTCAACAAAAACATGATAAATGACCTGACCACACCAGAGCTGCCTAAGTGTGTTTCCTCCTCCTCCTGGCAAACCAGCAGGCAAGATCTGGCAACTGCCTGCTCTGCCGTCACTCACAGCTACCGAAGACTCCCTGAGAGGGCAGGGTACACAGCAAACCTTAAGGAGTTACTAAAACTTTTACAAAACTTTGGGATTTAAATTGTGTGATGGTTTTGTCCATATGGCATTAGAGGAGAAGCTCATCTCTGCAGAAGGGTGTGTAAGCAGGCTCTTTTGCTGCAGCGCTTCCTCGCAATAAAATAGAATTGAATCATATAAACAACAAGAAGGTTTTTACCGATTCCATATGGAGGCCCTGTGAAACCAGAGCTGAGTGGAATGGTAGGACTTATTCAATCTGCTGGGTGGTATTTCGTGCACCCTATTAGTAGCAGCAGCTGCTGAACTCCTGGGCACGGGTTGTAGGAAGAGTTTCCAGGGCTGTAGGAAATGTTTCTAGGACTGTAGGAAATGGTTTCAGGAGCATTCAAGAATTTTCTAAATGTCTGTCAAAAGGTGGCCCAGGCTGTTTTGCAGGCAGAAGGCTCAGTTCATGGCTGCACAAGGGCATTTCTAGCATCTGAGAGGACTGTTTCAGGGCCACAGGAGCGATGGTGGTCAGAGTTAACCACTGGAACAGACAGAATGACATTTTATTAGACATCTGTTTCCAAGAAGAAACAGAAAAATGGCTGAAGAAACCAGTCAGATCAATTTTGCCAGGTTGCTGGTATCTGTGCATGACATACAGCTGGACAGCCCTTTGCCATCAACAATGCATATACTGTCATTCACAAGAAAAAGCCCAATGTGTTGGCAGACCTCAAGCTACACTCCTTGCACGCTTTAATGCTCCCAGTGACTGCCCTGCTGGTCAGATCCTGCCCTTTCCTGCCAGACTCTGGCCAATTCTTGCAGTTTTAAAATCCGATTTATTCTCACATTGCTTTTTCGCCCTTTTTCTGCTGCTATATGTGGAGACTGACACATGGCAGGAGGAAATGGCTGTCAGTTCAGAGGCTGTTTGGGTGTAGGCAGTGTGCTTTGAGGACAGAAAAGTGACATGGCAGGGAAACATTATTTTCTGGGTTGTTTTCTTTTATTTCGCCAGACAGAATGTTTTTTGAAGCTGTTATGACAGTAAGCAAAAGTCTCCAGAGAAAATTGTGGTTGTCAAGACAAATTAATTAAAAAAAAAAAAGAAAGGCTTGAGCAGTTAAGTCTGACCACCTTGTGCTGAGGTATGAAAGGAGAGATGTATTTGGAAATTAAGCCTGGAGCCCAGGGTGTGTTAGGACAGTCTACCCATTTGTGGTCTTGACTTCTTGAGGAAGGTGAGGAGATTTTTCTGGGAGGAGAGAAAAGATGGAGTTTGGGCTTGGAGATGCATCTCACATAATGTCAGCTCTCTCAGAGTCAGGCACTGTGTGTATGGCTCTGGGCAGTCCTTGGAGAGGGACAGGGCTCTCCTGGGGTGACTCATTTAATTTCAGGATGGTTTCCAGGGTGGATGAGTGCCATTCGCTCCTGTGGGACCATAGACCTGGATAAGACTGGAGGCCCAAGTCTGAGATGGACGAAGTGAGGTGTGTGAATCCTGGAGTTATAATTATACTGCACAGAGTGGTTAACAGCATGCATGGGGACACAAAGAGAGAAGCTACTGCCCACACATAGAATATAATCTTCAGCCTGAAATATCAAATTATTAGGCAGCTTTAGATTAGTTGTTTGTAACAGGTTGTCAAAGAACTCGCCTGAGCACAGCTTGAGGATGGGTATTTTTAGTCCTGTTGGGGCGTGCAGTTGTGTGCCAGGACTGCCTTCATGGGGGAGCAAATGGCTTTGCAGAAGTTTGGTCTAAGATTTCACCCCCAGTCCAGGAGGGCTCAGTAAGATAAGCTCAGCAGCTTAAGGGCTGACTGGCCTGGGTGTAGTGATGAAAGGAGCAGGCTAACCTGGCGGGAAGGCATGAGCCAAGCTGCGCATGGCATTCAGCTTTGCTGCTCGTCAGCAAGACCACGCATGGGGGAGCAGGTGAATTTTGACTGCAAATCCTGAGAACTGGGGTTAAAGCAGCTTAAAGAAGGCAACTCATCAGAGCCTGACAATTTTCTTATTTCTGAAAGATCCTTCTTTAATTAGACCTAAATATAACACAGTGGTAATGACAGGCTCCAAAACCCTGAATATGGGCAGGCTTCAAGCTTCCCTGCCACCCTTCCTAATCCCTGGCTCAGGTGGCTTTCCTCTGGTTTGAATGTGGCTCCAAGAAAACAACATATGCATATGTGTCAGTGAGAAAGGCAGGAGGAAAGCGACAGGGAAGAGAGACCTATCCAAGGATGGAGCAAGTCATAGCTGTCATCCCTGTCATCTGTCAGCACCAGTCTGAGATGATGGAAACAGGGCTCCCTTGGGTGATGGCTCTGCTACCCATGCCTCGCTACCAACAGCTTTCAAGTCCCTCAGCTGGACAGCTTGGTGCTGCACTGCTGTACCTCCCGAGCAGGCACAACCACCCTTCTGCTACCATCACACACAGCGCAGCATGCCCTGAACAAGGGAGGAGGTTGTGTGTCTGCTCGAGGTGGGTACTGAAACACAGATTTAGTGATCAGATCCTGCTGAACAGTGGGCAGTGTTTTCCTCCATTTCAATATTTGCTCTGTGCCTGTCAAGAAAAGGAAGATTTTAATCATAATGAACAAACACAGCAAAAAGCCTCCTATTGTTTCTCCTAAAGAGTTTTCTTTTACTGTGGAGCATCACAGAGATGCTCCTTCCTCCAGTGGTCCCTTTCCAGAAGGCTCATCAATTTGTCTTTTGTACTTGGTGATGTTTCTGGCAAGTTTGGGATGGCAGTCACGTCTCAAGACAGGTTTGCTGGCATGGGAGATCTAGTATGTTGTTGGAAGGACTGGAGAGAGGCTGAAATGCCTTCATCAATAACATCTTTCACATGAAGTAGCTTCCTGCTCTACAGAGTTGTAGGCTTGAGTCAAGCAAAATCAGTTACTTGTTGTTCATCTATTTTTATTTCCTCCGTGAGGTTTGCTGAAGTCTTTCTTTACCCAGATGGTCAAATAAATTGCTGTCACTAAACAGGAGTCCCTGAATAGTGATTCCTAAACTCTTCCTGTTCTTTAACTGTTCAGTGAGAAAATATTTTACTTTGTTTATATTCTGCACATTTGCTGGAGTTGTTTTTCAGTTTCTCCCCTGGAACCCAAAAGATCCATAGGTATTTTTGTTTGTTTCACCAGCCTTCAAGCCACATGATCAGACTGCTCAGAAAGCTCTGCATTGTCTTTAAAAACTGTTATGAAATTTGATCTGTACTTGTTTACTGAGAGTCCCTCTGAGGATCCAGCCATGTCAGTGGAGGTACCTTGATAAGATCCTGGGCAGATTGGCCAGCAAATGTCGTTGTATACTCTTATATTTTTGCATTTTGTTAATAACAATTTATATCTAGCTTTATTAGCTTTATATCTTCCAGGAGCTTTCTTGTGCTGGGCAATGTTAGAAGTTGACATTGGCACATCTTCTGTCTGGGAAAACAAATCTTGCTGACATTGATACAAAGCTCTACTTGTCCAGGCTTGGCCGTCAGGGAGGGCAGAAGGCAGTGCCCAGGGCTGGCGCAGGCTGAGGGGGCTATGAGCAAGGATGAGCTTGGGAAGATCCAGTCATTGATTTAAATGTGGTGCTCAGGCTTCACGTTGGTTTGAGCCTGCATTTCTGTGCAGCAGAGAAAGAGTAGGAGTTTGGCCCTGGGAGAAAGCCAAGATATCGAAGCAGATTCTTGAAGGTGCCAGCCAGGATCTCTGCATAAGGAAACTGCTACGATGGGGCTTATTTTAGTGGTATGACAGAAACGGAGCTCTGCTCTTTTTTCAACAGACTGGATTTCTCCAAATGATTTCCCAATTTATATAATGAGGTTTTCCTCCTAACGGAAAGGAAGAGGGCCGTGACAGTTCTCTGGCCATTCTGGTATGTTAAAATGACATTTCTGTGAATTAAATTTCCTGAAATAATTTGCTGATTTTTAATTAGAACAAAATAATTAAAATATCTACAAGAAGTTCAGTTTAAAAGTCTCAGAAAACATAGCAAAAAATGTCACTGCTGGTGAACCTTAAATGCTGCAGAATAATAAAAACTTTTAAACGTGCTTTTCTTTGTGTGAAATTAATTTCCCTGTTCTTTGACCAGTGCCAAAGCTGTGTGACCTGGGAGCATGGCACAAATCCCACCTGCTTCCCTGCTGTGCAAAGGCACATCCAGGGGTTTCCAAAAGTATTCCAAACTTTCTTTCTGTAGGGACTTGTGCTGGTGGGAAGAGAAAATTTAGTGAGTGGGTTGGACCGGGGCTGGGAGCAGGGTTTTGGTTGCTGGGGCTTGCCATGGAGGGGAAGGGTCCTGCAGCTGGAGGGCTTCGTCCAGAGCACCTCTGGGGCAGGGGTTCTCCAAGGCAAGGCTGTGGGTCCTTCGCACCCCTGAGCACAAATTCCTCTCGGAGTGGTTGGCTGCTGTAATGTTGGGTCTCAATCAAAACCTGCTAATTAGCTGTGAACATTGATCCCATTTCTGCCTCTGAGAAAGATACAGGTGCCAAGTTTCATGTTTACAGGAAACAGAAATATAATGCTCTGGAGAAGCTTTAGTCTGAGGTTTCAAAACTGCAGCTTAATGATTAGCTTACCTGAGTGCAGGAATATTAGTTAACTGGCTATATACTCTCTAGGCAAATAGGAATACTTGGGGTCGTGCCTAAGGCCCATGATCATTGCCAAAGCTATGAGATTACCTGTAAAACTACTGAAAAAATCTCTATGGGATTAGGTGATATTCAGCTAGAATAGAGGCTGAATTTGGAAAATGACAAAGCCAGGGTCTAAGGAGAGGGCGAGGTTTTTGGTGACCACCATCTGTCATGGAAACCTGTCTGATGTGTAGCAAGGAGTGTGTTAGATGCTCATGGTCCTGAAGGCATCGCTTCAGTCATCTTCCCTTTCCAGCTCTCCTGCAGGATTGCTGCAAAACCAATGTATGCAGGTTTTGGACAATACATAAGGATTTATTATTGCTATTAATTTATATTATTCCCTTAAACATTTTTCTGAGTTGCTATGGGAGTGTTAATTACACTCTCGCAAAAGACAAAGAGGAGATTCCTTCCCTGAAGAGCTTTCAGCACAGAAGGCAGACTGTGATTAGCAGTGCAGAGAAAAAAAACCTTTCACAGAGAAGGAAGGGGAGGGCTGTGTTAGGAAATTGCCAGCTGAAAAGCATGCAGGAAGCAGGCTGGTTTGCAGTAGCCCTGAATGACAGGTGTGGTACATTGTCCTGGTTGTGCTCCTTCTCCTCGGCGTCAGAACAGGACATATCCAGCAAGCCCTGCAGTTTTAGGCATATGAGGCTTAGCAACTGCTGCGCATATGAAATGGCGGTGGCAATGAAAAGAGCATCAGTCCTAGCATTGCCTTCCTCCTGTCTGTGGGAGCTGATCACTGGAGAGAAGCTGTTGGCTCCCACCTCTTCCCACTTCCCAAAGGGCCTTGCAGATGCAGGTGTTCCCTGTACACCACTCTCTGCACCCAGCATCCCTTCATCTCCCTAGTGCCACCTCGCAGCCATTTTCCGCTCTTCCCACTGTCCCATTTCCACACGTTACTACACTCCCTGCACACAGTCCCTCCTGGCAATGGCTCCAGTATAGGATGCCCTCACAACAGAGACTAAGTAAATAACTCTTCAGGTGATCAGTCTGTAAGCATCTCAATACATCCAGTGTTTTCTAAGCCCTATCCTTGAGGCCTGTCTATATGAAGGCACGAATACAGAAGCCTTAACTGAATGAGCTTCACTTGTAACCTCTGGTGTCTCTTGCAGGAATGAGAAGACCATCAGTGATCTGAAGGGCAGCTCTTTCTACAAGCTCACACTCTCCAGCAGAGCCTTCTCTAACACCTGGATGTGGCATGCCTGTGGTGCTGTAAACAGCCCACCTCATTCCCTCCTCTGGAAAGATCACACCTCATACAGTGTAAGATCGGTTTCAGGGCTTAAAAGCCTTGGTGGCTTCTTTTCCCCTTCCTCCCTACACCTGATTCACACACACACAGACGATTTTCCATTAGTTTGGCTATTCCCACCAATGACTGTAAGGCAATTCTTGTGTAAACACCACTTTTCTATGTAAGAATGCCATTGTAACAACAAGAGACAGCAGGGCAGTCTCAAGAAGCAACCAGCCTGGTGGAAAACACTAACAGAGAGAGGGAAAAACCCCACCCCACCATCTCAAACCCAAACCCAGTTTCAAAAGGATTCCTAAAAGCTCAGTCACCCCTTCCTCAGAGACAGGAGTAGTTCAGAACAATGCATTAGATAAAGAAGACACTGATATAGATTTGCTTAGAAATGAAGCTCATCTGTAAAAAAGGGAGAAACTTAGACAAAGGGAAAACAAGTCTGGTCTGCACAGTTACATCAGCAGCAGCACTCCCTGAGGAGCTGTGCAATAACGCCTTTCACTCCACCTACAGCCTTTAGTACAGGGGGTTAATGCACTATCCTGCTGTGTAGCTCTAGCAAAGCTCTAATAAAGGCTTCCACCCTCCCACCACCTAAACAAGTGATTTTTTTCCATCCTTCCCTCTCATTTCCCTCCATCAGGGTCAGTGGTGGGGGCACAGGGGACACTGCATGTACCCTCAGCAACGGGCTGCTCAGGGACCGGTGCCGCTGCTGCTGGCTGTGCTGGGGCTACCAAGGCTCAGGGTTGTGGCAAGAGCCCTTCGCCTCTGAGACCCCAGCAGTGTCGATTTTTCAGTGCAGGTGCTGCCTGCGCTTGGTATCCAGCACCAACTGGGATACCTCCTTGGTGCTTAAATAATAATGATGGATTTTTGCTCTGGAGTGATAGCTTGTGTTGTGTGGCTGGGTTAATGTATGTCAGCTGTCATCGTCCTTGTCAGCCACTGCTGTCTGTCAGTGAGCGGCAGATAAATAAATCTGTGATGATGCATATCCCAGAGAGAGCAGGGATTAAATATTTCATCGCTTCAGATGCTGAAACATCTCCTCATTTGGAATCCTTTTCTAGCGGTCACATCCTCTCAGATCAGCCCAGTCCTGGGGAAGAGCAAAGACTGCGTGGGTTTCTGTGACTGCGGGGCTGTGGATTGCTGGTGGCAAAGTCCCTGCAGCCAAGACAAGCTGCTGCTTCAGTCCCGGCAAATTTAAAAATAAGCAGAAACTCAAGGAAAAAGAAAAACCTCCTTTTTTCTGACGTGCCTGACAAGGCAGTTGAGCCTCTGCTGTGCAGACCAGGGATGGGTGGCCTAGCGCCCATCTCTGGCTGTCTCTGTGACACGCTGCTGAGCACCCGGTGCCATGGACCAAGCATCTGTGGTGGTGCGGTGGCTCACTCCATGTCGGCAACACTTGAAAAGCATCAGCCATGGTTGTAGTTAGGTAAATGTGGTTGTTTCATGGTGTTCCCAAAGCGATGAGTCACTGAACCCCAGAGTTGAGCTTGGTGGTCATTCCTGCAGCCCCTGCAGCACCATGTGTCCCTCCTCTTTCTTCTGTGAATTTTTTCTCAAAGTCTCAGATTATCGATTGCTTGGAGACAGGAAAAAATACTGTCATACAGATTTTTTCACTCTCTGGGGCTTTCCTGGTATTGCTGGTAGGAACTTTATATTGAAGGGATTTTCAGTGCAAAATACCAGTTTGTTGAGACTGAAGTTTTCTCGGGTGCTTCTTATTTTTATCACATCAAAGGAATTATTCTAAGGGGATGTGGAAAATGAAAGAAAATGCTTTCATAAACAAGGTCTTGGCTACTTTGGAAACTGGCTCTTTTAGACTACCTACCTATGGAACCAAATAAAAATGAAAACTTCTTTTTTGTTCCGTACCAGAAGAGACAGAAGACCCATCCTGTCAACATTGCTCATGAAATGAAATCCTTGTTTTCCAGAAAGCCTTAATGAGCCACAAACCTTTGCAAACCAGGGAGATGTACAAACAAGAGCTTCTGAAAAATCTTATTTCTTTCCTATTTGCCGTATGTTTCCTGAGAGCTAGGGTTTTTTGGGTTTTTTTTTGCAATTATGAGGAACAGAAGGGCTTGGGTTTTTATTTTTTGAAAGCCAAGATTCAAGTGCAACATGTGATTCAGAGTTGGAACTTGGAAAAAAAAATAGCATGAGCAGTTGTGATGTTTCTAAACCTGTAGGTAACTGCACAGGCTTTTTCATCTTCATCCTTTCCTCCTCTTTATATAATCTAATCCCCTTCCTTTGCTGTGCTTTTTATCTGGACAACAGATATACAGTATCTTCAATACATGTCCATTCCTATACAGGTTTGTGGTTCCACTGACTCTGGTGTCCGAGGACTCAGTAGCTGGACCCCAGCAGAAGACAAGTGTTGTGGCTTTCTGCTTCCCTATTATGTAAGGTGCCAAAATCAGTATTCATCTGCGCATTGCTAACTAGCAGCATTTCAGCTTTTTTTTCATGCAGGTAAAGTTTAGTTCATGCTGTCTTCTTGTATAAAAATAGCAAATTTTATGAGATGCATTTCCCTCAGGCCCCACGGAACAGAATTTGTTCTGTAATACGAGACCGATGTGTTTTAATTGCTTGTTGTAGACTATTACCTGTTAAATTTGTCTGAAAGTGTGACACCAGCAAAAAACTTTTCTGTTTTGCTTCCTTCTACTTTAGAGCTGTCAAATAACTTCACCATCTAAAGATAAAACATGACACATGACTCAAATATGTGACAGGTCATAAAATATGTGTTCTTCATGTTTCCTGCTAATGAAACACATGCCACTCTGGGTAAATCTTCAATTGGGATTCCCAACTTCTGGTTGTTATAACCCCAGTTTAAGTTGCAGTCTAGAATTATGAAGTAATGGGTTTTGTCCCAGGAAATGCTTAAGCCTGTAAATAAAGAATCAGTTTTACTTTTCTTAAACTAGTGCTTTTTTATCTAGACTCCCAGCCACATTTTCTATTACAATCTACATCTGCTGGAAACCCTTTGGGACCTTTCTTGTTCCTTTTTGACTCAGTAGAGCCAACTCAACTCCTAAGATCATATAATAATGAGAAGCACTGTGGATCTGTGAAGGACTTCCCATGGGGATTTTTTTTTTTCCAAGGTAAGAACCTTCTCTTGATTATTTATTAAATAAATCAATCATATTTACTAGATTATTTTTCAGGTTTTTGGAATTTCCCTGCCTAAGCTTATAATTGTCAGCCTTTTTAGGTAATTTTCAACTAGCAAAGACTCAGACTGGGCTTTCTTGTCTGGTCCTCCATGAAAACTGGGTCCTTTTTACCGAATGAAGGCAGCATTTATTGGCTAGAGCTCAGGTGTAAGATCTTTTGGCAGCAAGAAGGAGATGCTGCCCTACTTGAACCTACCTTTCAAGAAAAATGCTGGAAAATAATGTTCAGAATTAGATTTGTAATCTCTTTTGAGCAGGGCTTGTGTCTCATACAAGTTTAGGGGCCAGAAAAAACCACAGTGCTTCCGCAGTGAAAGCATGGCAGCTGCCAGTCTCCTGGCTTGAGCCTATACGAGCAGACTTGTGTCACATCTTCACTTCTAAAGCACTTCCCTGTCTGTGACTGAAAACTTCTCACAGGAAAGTTAATGTCGTTCCTCCTAAAAGGAGCCCTTTCTAGTGCGGTGAGCACCCTTTCTAACAGTGTAACTCTGTGCTTTCAATGCAAATTGATCCAGGGCCAGAAGAGCCCCAGAGCAAGGACCTGTTGGAGACTGGCAGACATTCAGCCTTGAGAGTAGGAGGTCTTGGAGTCTGCCATGGTCTCTGCTGCTGTTGAGGGGGAGATCCCTGCTCTCCATAACTCCCATGCCTGGGAAACTCACTGGCCCACAGGTGCCAAACTGGGTCCCTGCTGCAGGTGGGATGAATGGTGCAGAGGAGCAGATGCGCTTTACGCAATTTTATTGGAAGCTGAATGACATATCCTCTGTGTGGCCTGGGAGGGATAGGCCAGTTCTTCCATGATGCACCATGAAACTATTCCCAGAGCAGATCCAGCCCCAGGAGTGCTGAGAATCGTAGGACAACACCTGCAAGCAAAAATACTGCCTCTTGTCTGAGGGAGGGGAGTGCCAACATGGCCAGGGCTGGCAGCAAGAGTCCAGCACAGCTTTGCAGCTGGGTTGCTTCCAGGCATCATTTGCCACACCTAGGGGATTTTGATGGTGCAGCTAGACTTTGTGAGTATGTGTCTCTGGTTTTAGGGCATCCTTGTGTAACCAAATTGCCACAAGAACTGGCACTTTCACAATACTTCACCCAGGAATTAAAATGAAGTGAGAAGACCAGCCTTTGTGTCATGGCAGCCCCATGAGTGCTGGATGAAATGAAGAAAAGTCTATTGAAAGTATAGGACAAGTATTTGATGAACACTGGCTGATGTAGCACCTGTGTGCTTGGAAGGTTATCTGTTTTCCACTTATATAAGCCAGTCTACAGACTTGCTTATTCACCATTGGGGCTACAATCTGAAAAGCATTCTCACAGCATTTAGGAAACACTGTTTAGATAAACTGCTATGAAAATAAATGCAAAACTTGTTAGAAAAACATACTGTTAGAGTGGTGATTAGTGGTTCACTGTCCAGCTGAAGGACTGCCTTTATTAGCGCTTCATGGGAATCTGTCTTAGGTCTGATATTGTTAAAATATTGTCATTGACCACTTGGATAGAGGATTGCCAATGGAATAGAGGATGTCCTCTTCCATTTGTAGGCCATCCATTTGTAGTTATCCAGGAGGGGCTGCAAGTGTGTTGTAGGACAGAAACAGTACTCAACATTTATAATGAATTAGAGAAATGGCCTAAAATATAGGACACAATTCAATAGCAATATGTGCATGGGCAGAAGAAGGAGTTGTACAAAATATGTTAGGGACCAACTGACCACATGAGTCCATGGGGCCCTTCTGTTGTGAAAAAAGACAGAGGCCCTACCAGGATGTGCAAGCGGGAAAATTTACCTGTGAGATGTGCAAAGTGACTCTGCCAGGCTACTCAGCAAGGCCTTGGCTGCGTGGTTGGCTTTTTGGCACTAGACTATAAGAGAGAAGTGGACCTACTGGGTAAAACCAAGAGTGACCAGAAGCCTTGGAAATCTTAATGTAAGAGAAAACATGGAGCAATTGAGCTGTTTAGTCTAGAGGAAAGGAGACTTACTGGACATAACATTTTTAACTATGAAAAAGCTGCTGCAAAAGGGAAGGGAATAAATCCTCCTCTCTGGGGATGTGACAAGTAATGGGCTTAAAGTGCAGCCAGGGAAATTTCACTTAGACATTAGGAAAAACCTGTCTATGATAAAGCCCGTTAGCCAGCAGAGCAGCTGCTGTGAGAGGAGGAGTGGGAGCCAGCGATGCCAGGGGTGCCACGGCACTCCTCACACCAAAATGCCCCCACTCCCTGCAGCCAGTCATAGCTGGAGGCACACCAAAACCCCATATTGCACCCACTGATATCTGACAGGGAGAGAGGAAAAGAAAAAGATGCTGTCTCCGTCTTACACCCTTTGCCCCCACAGGAGGTACGACAGCCACTTGGGGACGCTGGGCCGCAGAGCCTATCTGTAAGCCAGGGCTTCGGTAATGAGCTGTGACTTGCTGTTTGTAATTTCCCCAGCTGGAGGGACTAACTTCCATCAGGACATCACGCTTTCTCCCCACATGTCTTACACAGACGGCATTTCCACTGATCAGGGAAAGAAAGATTCCCCAGACCTTATTTCTGTGCCAACTGTACTGTCTATTTTTAACAGCAAGCTGCCATTAGCATTTGTTTGCTAAAAATAAACGTATTTCAAATGCAATTCATTACCTAGCACATTAGGGTAAAGGCAATTTATGCTTCAGTCAAGAAGAAACATTTTTAAGAGATAAATTGGTTCATGCAAATATCCATGGCTTGCACTTAGTGTATGTGGCACCGGCGGAGACGATGCTCTGATTTCAGTCAATTGATGGGATAGATCACAAAATTCAGGAAGCTGTTGAGGAGCTCTTTAACTTCATTAAAAACATGACCACAATTATGTAAGAGAAAAATAAAAAAGAGATGGGGGGGTTGGAAACAGTTCTCCCTTATAGCTGCAGCATAGCAGAATTGTAACAAATGGGCAGACATAGTTTTGGGGGAGGGAGTATTCTTCATTATATTGACCATAATGGCTTCCTAAAACCTACACATCACTGCTTCTTGCTCACAGAACAGGGGAATATTATAAAGGCATAGTTTTGTATCAGAAAATGCCAGCACATAAGGATTTTGAAGTGGGTTTAGATGGGCTGCTGAACCAGGAGCTGGATGGTGATCTCTGGTGAACCTGTCCTTCACGAATGGCACAGTCTCCTTTTGATTTTTTTTTTTTTTAGATTTAGCTTCCAAAATGTTTTGTGGAAATAAAGTATTTCAAGCAAAACTTGCTAGTTTTGATGGCACTTTTAGCAAGAGGATTTCTAGGGCATGTAGGGCATTACTGCTCTGAACCAAGGTTCACAAGTAGGAACTGAACCTGAGCCTCACATACGGCCCCCCCCCGCCGTGAGTGCCACTCTCTCCTTCCTGTTATAATTCAGAACAAAAATAACGTACCATAAAAAGACAAAATCTACTCAGAGTGTTCAGGATATTTAGGGGAAAAGCAAAGCTTTTATTTCCAGCCAGTGCTAATGAGCAAGATGCAGCAGGTCCTGCAAAATCGGGACAGTCTGATTTTACCCACTAGAGGGGAGTGCTGTACCTACAGTTACCAGCTCACTCACCGCAATACTGGTAATTTCAAAATAAGTGGCATTACTAAGAAAATTAATTAATGTTACCTGTAATATAATTCAAAACAATGTAAAATTGGAATATGCCAGAAACCATTATTAAATGTTCAAAATGAAAAAATAATAACTTCTCAGGTTTAGGATCCTTCATTAAAAAATATTTTGAAGTTACCAGACTCCATTTAAAAAAAGATTAACATCTACTAGTTCATGTGAAAAAGTGGGGTTTTGTCAATATTGTTTTGCAATGCACAGATGAAATACTTCAAATGAAAACACAGTCTGTTTAACCTCGGAAACTTTATCTGTAAAATGCTCCTGATGATTCACAGTAATTTGTGTTAAATCTGCAAAAGCCAACAAACACCTTAATGTCCCAAATAGTTTGGTGGCAGGATCCTTAGCTAATTGCAAACACCTGAAACAAAATGTAGGGAGGGAGGTAAGAGCCCAGGTGTGCTTTCCACCTTGGATGTGCTGCTGGGGGAATGTTACAGCTGGTGGGACAAAGAAGGTTCTGAACATGGGAGGAAAGAAATCTCCGATTTCTTCTCATGGCCTCTTTTCTATACAGTTTTGGCACTTTAGCAGTGCCTTGCTGCCTGTTTCACCAGAAACACCCACTGAAGTAGCACAAGTTAAAGCACATCACAGTTACTGAGATTTTAGATTCCAGGGATGGGGAATGTATTAGCACTCGTGCCCACTGGCAAGGGAGAGCTGCTTTTGGGATGGGTAGTCTCAAGTCTTGGGTTTGAAGCAGGCTGGTCCTGCCACTAGGCTTTATTTTACAGAGCTTTATTTGCATCAGCTCTTACTGACCGACTGAGCATTAGTGGGAGATGACCCCTCCCACTGTGATGCAGCCATGTGTGGGGTGTGCTGCAACACCTCCCCTGCCGCAGTGGTGATCCCGCGGGGGGACCTGTTTGCACCCCTGCTCACCATTGCATCTCTCTGGCAACTCCAACCTGCTGTTTCTTACTGGCCTTTTACTGCAAATCCTTAAACCAAAATTGATGTTTTCCATCTGCCAGTTCTCTGCCTTTTTCTTGTCTCAGTGTCACAGACTCAGAAAACTGCGGAGGTCAGTAGGGACCTCTGGGGTACCTAGTCCTACCCCACTGCTCAGACGAGGGTCAGCTACAGCAGGCCGGTCAGGGCTGTGTCCAGGCAGGTTTTCAGTATCTCCAAGGATGGAGACTCCACCACCTCTCTGGGCTAATTGCTCCAGTGCTTGACCACGCTCACTGCAAAAAAGTTTTTTCTTATGTTTAAATGGAATTTCCTGCATGTCAGTTTGTACCTGTTGTGTCTTATGCTGTCCCTGGGCACCACCAAGCAGAGTCTGGTTCTGTTTTCTTTACTGCCCCTCCCCATCAGGTATTTATACACACTGATAAGGTCCCCCCTGAGCCTTCTCTACTCCAGATTGAGCAACCCCAGCTCTCTCAGCCTTTCCTCATAGGAGAGATGCTCCAGTTCCTTCATCATCTTAGTGGCCCTTCACTGGACTCGCTCCAGTATGTCCACATCTCTCTTGCACTGAGGAGCCCAACACAGGACACAGCACTCCAGGTGTGGCCTGACCAGTGCTGAACAGAGGATCCTCTGAACCTGCTTTGCCACAAGGACACATCGCTGGCTCATGGTCAGCTTGGTGTCCACTAGGACCCCAGGTCTTTTCCTACCAAGCTGCTTTCCAGCTGGGTGGCCCCCAGCATGTACTGGTGCCTGGGGTTGTTCCTCCCCAGGTGCAGGACTTAGGGTTTCCATGTGTTGAACTTCATGAGGTTCCTGTCCACCCATTTCTCCAGCCTGTCGAGGTCCCTCTGGATAGCAGCACAACCCTCTGGTCCATCAACCACTTCTCCCAGTTCTTTATCCGCACCATCATCCAGCTGGACTTCACGCCACTGATCGCAGCCCTTAAAGGGGGCTGTTTTCAATTCACCTCACTGTCTACTTATCTAGCCCACACTTCACCAGCTTGTATGTGAAGTTGTTATGGCAAACACTGTCAAAAGCCCTGCTAAAGTAAAAATAAACAAGGTCCACTGCTTTCCCCTTAACAACTGAGGCAGTCATGTCACTCTACAAGGTTTTCAGGTTTGTCAGGTGTGATTTCCCCTTTGTAAATCCATGCTGACTACTTCCAATCACCTTCTCGTTCCTTGTGTTTGGAAATGGTTTCCAGGATTATTTGCTCCATCGCCTCCCCAGGGACTGAGGTAACACTGCCATGTCTATTGCTCCCCATGTCCTCCCTCTTGGAGATAGGAGCGACACTAAATGTCTTGTCTAAGGTGTGCCCAAACTGATTGAAATTTTTTAATGACTTTTTTTATTCAGTCACTAAATAGGAAAATAATTTCCATGGTCGCCATTTTATTATGGGAATGGCAATCTTTTCAGGTGCCCCCCAAGCAAGGGTTTTCCTTGGCTGCTCCCTCTGTCCCCCAGCTCTTTTTTCCTGCTGTCCTTTGTTCAGAGAGTGTGACCAGGACACCAGCCCAGGACAGGTGAATTGCTGGGGTGTTTTTTCACATGCTGGGCTGACTCCGGAGGACTGAACCTCTGCTACAAGTATGTTCAGCTGCTATGAGGAGGGAATGCAATGGGAGCCATGAGTGGCTCAGAGGACAGAGTGGGAAGTATGAAGGTCTTTTAAAGCTGCTTTTTCTTCTCTCCCCCCTCTCCTAATTGATTCTCGATCCTGAGGAAACTCCTGTGGGCCCAAACGAATGGCAGGGCCCTGCTGTCAGAAACTTCTTCTTCCTCCCTTCATCCCCTTATTTTCTTTGCTCCCTCTGCAGGTGACAGGCACTTTTCTCCCATTATTAAGGTTTTCTCTTCCTATACCCATCACAACTTTCAATCTCCTCTGTCCTCTTCTGCTTTGCACTCTCTTCTTTTTTATTCCAAGAAGAGAAAAGGAGGGAGCACTGGCATCCCAATTATTTATATGTAAATATTTTCTCTGCTTTTGTCCTGATTTAGCAAAATTTGGAGTCCTGCAGGAGCAGGCAACAAAGTCCCTTCTATTCCCATCAGGCACCCTCGCAGCTTCATTCCTGGCTAGCAAAGCAGTTTACAAGACCAATAGAAAACTGACATTCTTTTATCCCTGCTGCAAAACTTGTTTCATAATTATGTGCCCTATTCTAAAATGTATATGCGGCCTTAATCCTCCTAATATGTAGGGTTTAATATGTATAAAAAGCCTGCTGTGTACATCATCTCAGTACAGAATTTCAATTGCTAGAAAGGCTGAGACTGAATTAAAAAGGAAGCACTGTGCATGGCAATGAGCTCATTTTGACAGACTGAATTAATTTTAAATAATAAGGAAGTAATTTCCAACTCACTAAATGCCTGCATTTTTCTGCAAAAATAACACTATAGTCAGAAAGATACTCTTGAGAAATGTCTCTCATAGAGATAAGTAAACCAGATAGCAATTAAAAAAGTAAATAAGTCATAATTACAATAGTAAAAGGTAGTATTAAGTATTAATGCACTTCAAGCCCAGCTGCTTTGATTGAGTTCTGCTTTATCTCATCATTAGCTTTATAATCAGAAAAACTATCATCATCTGAAGATACATAGATTTAAGCACAGACAAATACCTCTAGCAGTTAGGTATGGCTGTTGTAAGGACGTGGTCACAACTGCCTGATGCAAAAGAAAAGACCATGAGAAAAAAAAGGCATGGGAATATGTGGAGACAGAGATCCCTACACCACCACCACTGTCCCCCACCGTCCCAAAACTTAGAGGCTTGAAAACTAAATGTTCTCTGGATGGTTTGTGTGGGGGACATGGCTTTCTTTTGTTGAAGCATGACCAGAAGAAGCAATGGTGCTTCCTGTGGGAATCAAGGCATTATAATACTCATCAGGAACCGAAACAGTGATGTTCAGCTCTCTCCTCTAGAACGGAGGATTCACTTCTGTACCCCAGACCAGCTGGGAGAGATCTCGCACCACCAGGCTGGGAACACAACAGGGTACATGGCACTGCAGTGATGAAGGTTTGCACCAGAGCCTCTGAGTCCACGGTTGGCACTAGACTGGAGTTTATTTAATGAACTATACACAGATAGTCCCTGGTAGATCCATGACCAGGGCTCCCATGCTGTGGGGAGGGCTGTAACCACAGACACCCTCCACATCTCTCCTTGAATACTGAATTATTTTCTGCACAGCATCAGCAGGGGGATCTAGGTCATGAGTGTCTGTGTTTGTGTGCATTCCCTCTTCTCTAGTGTAGCCTCTGGGCTGGGGTGTAGAGCCCTCTCCTGGGATCTGGACAAAAACACTCCTTTTTAACCAACAGCGTGGTGGTTTGAATGTCCACCCAGGAGCTGGGAGATCCTGCTTCAGCTCTAATCCTTGCAATAGCTGCTTGACTGCAAAGTATTCTCTAAAATGCAGCTTTCTTTGTCCTGTAAGTGAAACTGGGAGAAAGGGAATAAAAAAGCAAGATCAAGGATGACATTGTAGCCTGGTGACAGGGGCACTAAGCTGCTGAAAAGGTGATCTGACTTCCACTCTCTGCTCCCATTAATATTTAATAGTCATTAAATTAGAAGTCAGGGATGTGTAGGATTAACTACAGGTCAGCATCCTCATACTTATATCTGAATGAATGAGATAGTGTTAGTATGGATGGAAATATGCTATTAGCAATGAGCATGGCCAGTATGTCAGTAACAGGCATGAATTTAAACAATTTAAACACTGTCCCTAAGAAACCAAAACAATGAAATGGCACAAACCCTGCACCAGTGCTGAAACACCCTCCAGCACAGACACTCACTGAGATCTGAAACCCTTTGGCAAAAATCAGCCCTTTCTCTCTGTGGATTTGCTTAAGGGACTCGTGAGAGACTGACACTGCTGATCGCTGAGAAAACAGCTGTAAACAGCTTTTCATGCACTCAGAAGATCACAAAACAGCAACCTTTGAAGGATGCTGTAACTGAGCCACCTGCATTGACAGAAGAGGAGACGAGTGCCTTGTGCAGGAGGATGCTGGACTCCTGCCGCACCAAGCCATCAGGCTCATTTTTACTTTGCAGAGTCTGAGTGGGTGATGGCCAGAGCCGCAGGAGTACCCTGCCACCGAGGCATGGGAGAGCTGCAGCCCAACTTCTCCACTGTGGCTCCTATTTTGGGCGCAACTTGGGAACGTCACTGACTGCAGCTGTTAGTGCAATATTTTCTCGTCCTTTCCATGCTCATTAAAATGAAAAAAGCAGTCTAACCCCAAGCAACCTTTCCACATCTGGAAGAACCACATGTGAAGACTCTGATGGGCAGCTTGTCCTCTCGTCTCTCAGTGGGGAGAGGTGTTTGCCATCCTCCCTTATGCAGGGAGGGCTTCCCACCAGCCGTGCAGTTTCCCTGTGCTGATGAGCAGAGAGGAGAAGGGCGGTCCTCCACAGAGGGATGCCTGCTGGATTTGACCAGACAGCTCAGATCTCAAGCAGCTTCTTTTCTCACAGTTGCTAAGAAACCAAAACAGTCATCTCAGCTGCTGAAACAACTGTTTAGTACATTTTTTCCTCCATTTGTCTTGTTCTGGGTAACAACAGCTTTAAGCCTCTCAAGGCTTTCCCTGTGCTCCTCGCAGTGAAGAACTGGGCAAGCACGATGCTGGGGGAGAGAGTTTGCCCTCAGTAGCTTTTGCAGGAGGGCTCCAATTGCACAGGTCATTTCCGTATGTGGCTATCAGGAAGTTCCCTATCTTAAACTATCTGCAGGAGTCTCAGAGACACTTATTCATAGGCATCATTCAAGAACTGTTTCAGCTGCCCCTTACAGCTGCTGTTGGCACGTCCACCTGAGTCACCAGTAGCTCCAGATAATGACTTTGATGAAAATTGTTGTCCAACTCCTACCTTACATCAGTGTTTCATATGACTCCTCCGTTTATCCCTTTGCAGGCCTGGCTCTGTCTAGCATCTTGCCCATGGCCATCTGCCTGGGAGTAGGGACAGTGCCGATTGCCCTGCAGAATTTTGTCTCTCCTTGCTGGAGCACCATCAGGGAAGAGACCATATGGCATGCCTATGGCTGAGCGCTGGACAGCCAGGGAGCCATTGAAGAACAAAACCCCACACGAGGTTATACCTGCTAGGAACATCACCGAGGAGAAAACTCCCACCCACATTTAGCTGCAATAACAGAAACAAATCAGAAAATAGGCTTGGGCAAAGGGCAGGGAGCTGATCCCTGGTCAAGGCAGAGGTAGGATTCCAGATCTACTTTGTGTAGTAGTAGCACAAGGCATTTGCCTCTGGTTGAACAGGACTGGAAGGCTGATAAAAAACCTTGGGGAATAACTTTCCCTGCATAAATTACTCTGGGAACTTCGCTTCTTTATTTCTCTCTCATGTAAGGATTTTTCAAAGTTCAGCTGCATGGTCACAATTAATAATAGGTCCAACTCAGCAGAGACTTGTAGTGTCTTGGAAATGTCACCTATCAAGATACACGAATAAAGCTAAAACAACCTCAAAATATTAACTGCTCCATGTGTTTGCTAATGGGACTGTTCTGACCATGAGGGCTGGATTGCCGTTCCCAGCACAATGTCTGTAAAGTCTGTCAGTTCCCTGGCGGGCTCAGGTTGTTTTTATAAGGTGGTTACGTGTTGTGCTTCCCTCATGTGAAACTGCCTGTTTTCTGATGGAGCGGTGGCTAGAAAGTTACAACATTTTTTCCTGCAGCCTTGGTGGAAACTGGTTGTTGTATCAGCTCATATATTTCATAACTCTGACAAATAAATCTGGGTGTTGTATGTTTAGTAAAACTGAGATCTCTACTGCATGAGAAAGAAGTGACACAGTGCTAGGAGCGAGAGTGACCTGGGCTGAGCTTTTGAACTAAGGATGTTCTGCTGAGCCAGTGCTTCTGGAGGCTCCTGCTCTGCCATGGGTTGGCCTGATGAGGTGTTACTGTAATGGTATAAATACTGTAATGAGATAAATACAGGGTCAGTGGGAGCGTGAGGGCACGTAAAGGGCCAGCTCCATGGCAGCCAGAGGAGCCAGGGCAGCAGTGCTCCCCAGGGAACAGGCATTCCTCAGGCAGGTGGGAAAACACAGTTCTCCCCTTCTATGTTTAAGGTCTGAGCAGAGGTCTGCTCAGTACATACTTTTTTTTCTGGCAGTGGCCAGCAGCAGACGCCTAGGGCAGAGCAGAAGGACAGGGAAAGCCATAGGGATGTTCTCCCAGAATATTGTACCATCCTCCAACAATTTGTCATGCAGGGACTTCAGGAGCCCAACAGGCATTGTTGCAAGTAAGGACCTTGCAAGCCTTTCTTCCATGAATGTATCCAGCTGTTTTGTGAACCCTTTTAGCATGTACAGTCTCAAAGGGAGAACCATGGGCAAGCGAAGTCCGGGTCACACAGGACGTTGCTGCCTGCCTGGCCTGAACCTGCAGCCCAAGGCACTGCGTCAGCCACTAAACAACCTTCCTCTCCTGAGGGTGAATCAGCATTGACCTCAATTCTAACTCCCCAGCAGGCACCATTCACCCAGTCAGTAATTAATTTTTCAAGTGGTGTGTGTGCCTTCAGACTTAAAAGGAAAAATAAGGCTAGTCCCTCAATCCCAACAGCATGGCTTACAGTGATCTTGTGTGTGCCCTACGCTAAGGCAGACAGGGAGACCTTCTGTGGATCATGCAAACAGTTTGCTGCACCTTCTGGTAGTATCATTGATGGAGAGGAAAAATAGGAACACGAGGATTTCTGATTAGCTGGGTAAATGGCCAAGTTACCTAATTGGGTTCCTCCAGACAGCTGCTATCCTTAGCAAGAAACATGACTCTATTATTCTGTAATGGCACAGTGTTTAGCAATCCTGCCAAAGGAATATATGGTCCCTGTTTTTTTATTACTCTGAGCAAAATATTCCTGTTTTTTCCTAGATGTTTCTATCAGGCAATGTTTAAAAACATATTTGACTGACTGACTGAATTTACTGTTCCTGAAAAGAGGCTGGAATAAGTCTTCAGGATGCTCTAATTAGAAAAGCAGCTCCTATCCTAACAGGTAGTAAGAGGAGACTGTCATACCCTGCACATCACTATGATGAAGTGTATTCAGCCAACTTGGATGATTTTTTGCATTAAATTTTTTACCTGGGAAGTGACATGGGCTATATACTGCACTGATATGAATCCCTAGGCCAGCACCGGCGAGTTACTACCTGGTTCATATGCTTTTCAAGGGAGTCTGAGAGCAACCTGTGCTTTTGTTCATGCAGGTAGTCTATAAATACTCCTGTTGCCTTTCATACAATGTGCTTATCAAAGGTTATGTAAAGGAAGCAGTTTTTGTTGGACTCAGTAAACTTTACCGCTGTCAGTGACAGAGTTGCCTTTAAAGCTGATGAAAAGCTGTGCACTTTCATAAGTCTCCGGACCAAGATCATGGAAAGACATGTACTATTAGGGGCATGTAAACTACAAATTAATTAAATTCTAAGCATGTGAATGGAGCATCATAATATTTTATACAAGCTATAATTAATCAGACATAAAATGTACAAGCAATGCAGTTAAGTTATGACTTGCACATATTTTGCAACTTTATTGAAAACCTATTACAAATGACCTGACAATCTTTGCTGCAGGATATAATGTCCATCATGGCTGACATTGGCAAAAAGGAATTAGCCCTTTCAAACCCTCTAATTTTGGATATAATTTTTGTAGCAACTCCATCTTTCTAAAAAAAAGTTCAAATATCCAGGCTCTAAGAACTTAAACCTTTAAGTCTTGTGCAGGGCACCCAAAATTGCCAGCCACCTACAAGTACTCTGGGTCACAGAATTGAATGAATTAGTCTTGTGCATGCTTTCTTAAATCATCAGTATAAAATAGCTGTGCTTTTTTTTGTTTATTAACTTTGATATGTAATTGAGAAGTCTATTAGCCACTCTACAGTGATCTATTTAATCACAACTAATTCTTGTTATTTAGAAATCTTTGTGGCATCTCTGATCTTTCTAATCTATTATGAACGTTGTCTTTAAGGAATCTGAAAAAGCACGTATTAATTACATACTTCAGAGGCGGCTGCTGTCAGGCAAATAATTTTTTGTAAATCAGAGAGCTGAAATAAGCTGCTCAGGGAAATCGTGTGGGTTACAGTAAATGTTTTTAAGCCTCATATCCAGCTCAAGCACCATATACAAGGTAGAGATGAATGAATGTCCTCTGGATGGTGGGTGGTATGCTAAACACTGCTCAATAGAGTCTACTCAGACAGTGTCTTGTGGTCACACTGTCACTTTCCTCTATTTTTTCCCCTGGGAAAAAAAAAATAATTGTGGACATGGACATCCAGAGACACTCCATATCCAAATCTCATTAATAAATTCCTTTTCACTTTCCAGAGGGATCTTTTCCTCAATATAATTTTAATGTAATGCCAGGTCTTTTACAGGCATTTAAAATACTCTCCATTTCTAATAATTAAGAATGGAGGCAGGAAACACGCAGCAGCTGTGTCTCCCCCCAAAAAAGGATGTTTTCAACTCAGGATGAGCTGTAGGTCCCCTGCTACAAAAACAAATGGCAGATCAAGACTGACTCTGTCTTACTTTGAAGGAAATTCAAGCAAGGCTAAATTGGGCAGGAGCATGGCATTTATTTCTCCTCCAGCTGCTCTGCACATACTTTGTCTCTGCAGAGGACTACAGAGCAAGAGAGTTATTGCATGCATCTCGCTGAAGGCAATACCTCAACACCAGAGGCAGGAGTAGGTGGGAGACCAAAGGATGACTTGAAAATAGCACAGACAAGCCTGATTTCCTGAAAATGGCTAAAACCTATGGAAAACTTGAAGATTGGTATGGTTTGAAAGTCTCTTAGGTGGTACTGTGGGAGGAGATTTTGTGCTGCAGGAGGCCTGAGATGGGAGAAGAAGGCACCATGAAGAGGAAAGGGAAATGGGTAGTCTGGAGGAAAGGAGGAGATAAGCAGGAAAAGCCGTAGGACTAGTTTTATGGAAACTTTTGAAAGGTTGGACCATGAACTTGACAAAGAGGATGAAGGTGAAGCAGTGAAAGGATTTAGTGTGGTTTGCTAAGGAATTAAAGCAAGGAATCAATTTTAGCTGTGACATTTTGAGGGAAGACAAGGTGAGCACCAGGAGGACCAGAAGAGAGAAGGTCGTGGAGACTGAGGATGAAGCTATCAGGGCCTTACTGTGGGAACAAATAATAATAGATACTTTGGTAGGTTGCTTTTGAGGGAATGTCAGCAGGATTAAATGACAGCATCAGTCTGGAGAGAAGAGGGAACGTGGTGATAATGTTGAAAATAACACTGAGGGTGTGTGCTGCATGGATGCAGAAACTAATAGGTTTTCCAACTACAATCAAACAGGGTAGGCATGTGAGATAAGATAAGGGGGTCAGTTTTAGCTATAGCTGTATAGTTAAATGAAGCCGTCTGGCATTACTGTCCTGCAGAGTGGAGAACTGCCTACAGAAGAGGGAGGTAGGTATTTAAAAAAAAAACAAAGATGGAGACTCTGGGGGAATGAAGGAAGTTTCTAGAAGTTGACATTGGTAAGGAGGAGGATTTAGGAAGAGCATGGACAACAGCTACATCAAAAGAGGTAAGGGAAGAAGAGCACAAAATAGACTTTGGCAGTATGAAGGGCAGACATGAGGGATGCAGGGAGAAGGCAAGGTTGTCTGAAAAGCTATCCAACATCCTGATTTTTAACCTTGTGCAGCCCTCCGTGTACACGTACTCTTGCTCTGTTCAGAAATGTTGCCTGGGCAGCATCTGAGGATTTGGGGTATTTGCCCCAGAAGTTTAGTAGGTTGGAGATGCACATGCGCAGGTCCACCCACTGTGCGATGCATGCTCACTTGGTCTAATCTGTATCCCATGAGTATGCGCCTGGGATGTGTCAGACTTGGAGGTCACAATGCCCGTGAACATGCCTGTATCCAGGAGAAACAGCCCCTTTCTCTGCTGTCTTAATGAGTGGCCCTTTCCCACATATCTGGGAAGAAGCAAATTTTACAAATTGAAGGGATTATGTGCTGGATATTGCACATACCATTGATTGTACATATCTCTGCACATCTGATCTCAACCAGGGACCATCTGACCCACTGATTTTTGGGTGGTTGGGTTTGTCATGTCCTTGAGTCAGGCATCTAAAGCCTGTCCTACAGGGATTATATGATAGTCAGCCAGAGGTGAGCATGGTCGCCACAGAGATATGCTATTGATAGGGAGAGGTAATGAGATGAAATCATTACTTATCCTTCCAGTAAGTTGTGTCCTGATTTAGTAACATATTCCTTTTGTAGATCATATTGTCTCTGGTAAGCCTGCTTTACAACAGCAGTGCAGACAAATTAAACAAAGTTTTGATATGCTTTTATCAAAGATTTGTCCCTAGAGTCCTTTGATTTACTTCTTGAGATCTCCTCTGGCACGAACTGGATGGAAGCAATATTTTCTCCCACTCAAAGTTGATCTGAGCTCAAACACCTCTGAGAATATATGAGCTCTGCCTTCAGAGCTGGCTTCAGGCATTCTGGAGAATGACTACCCTCCCTTTAATATATAACAGGCTGAAGATAGCTGTATGTCTTCCTTTCAGTGAAATTGCTTTTTTTCTGCAGTTCCTTGGCATCCAGACGGTGGTGCTCTGTGTGTCCTGAGCCAATATTAAAACGAAAAAAACCTGCTGCATTTTCTTGCTGGTTGACAAAGGGATCTACAGAGGTACATGCACTCCTTGCCTTTAACCACCCTTCCCTCTCCAGTGAGGACCAAAACTAATGACAGATCTCATTTGCCAGCAGGGAAAGATTCTTGCATTTTGCAATTTTTGTAATTGCATCACAGAGGTTAGAGATGGGAGTAACCTATTAATTACCCTTTACTCCACTCCAAGTCTGTTGAAGATGCTTCCCTACAGCAGGAGGTATGGTTTCCAGTGCACATTTTTTTATGAAACAGAAATTTGGAACGGGAAAAGACCTGGTTCCACAGGCACCAGAATAGAGTCTTTTTTGTCTCTAGTCTTTCACAGGATCATTTTCTGCTGAAAATGCTGATTAAGAAGATGAGCACTTGAGGTCTCATGGTGCTATCATGCTTTTCAATAGGACTATGAAAGGGAAATATATCTTATGAAATAAGAAAATGCTCTTAAAGTTGAGCATGTTGAACAACTGGAAAATCCAAATAGTCGTTCATCAGGAAGACAGGTAAAGCAGTGCGTGCAACAGCACCAGCCAGTTCTAGTTCAACTCATGTATAATAACTTGCCAGGTTAATACATTGCCAGGTTGTAAGATGCTAGTGGTCTGTCTAGGTTTCTGCCTGTTAAATTCTTTGGGTAGTCTGAATGGAGAGAAGGGATATCACTTGCTGCCATTATAAAGGAAGCCAACAATATACAGCAAATGCAACCCTTAAGACAGCAGATAACTTCTGATCCTTTGGCTATGTTTGGTGAGTGGTTCAGCCCTGGTTCCCAAGCACTGTGGTTCCCATGGGACTGACAGCATTCACCTGACACAGGAGTCCCTGTGGTAGAGCAGGCTTTGGGGTTGCAGACACCAGCACAGCCAGAACACATGGGGTTCAGACACAAGTCCAGCCAAGCTGTCTTCCATGGTGAGCATGGGAGAGGGACCCTGCTCTTGTCTATGAACCCCAAGATCTTCGTCCTGCTTCAGCTCTTCATGATCTGCCTGGTGGCTGTTGGCCATAGGAAAAGGTTGGCATTTTGGGGACTCATGATGCAGAAAGGTTGGCCAGCCCTAATGAAGGATTATAACTGTGCTCTGCTGAAGGAAGGAAAGCTTGAGGTTGGCTGAGCTTTTCAATGTCTTTATCAAAGACCCTTCAATTTTCACATGTCGGGAAGTTGTTAGTCTTTGGGCAAGGGAGGCATTGGTATTCCACTGGGCAGATTTCACTTTCCCAGCTGTCCCATGGGCTTTCAGGGGCAAGTTGGTCTGTGGCCCTCAGCCAGCAAAGCACTTAGATGGGAGCATACCTCTCAGTCCATAGATCAGCCTGCTGAATTTGTTAGGGCTCCCTACGCACTTCCAGGAAACGATGTGCTTTGCTGGGCTGCATCCAGTGTCTCTCTCCTGTCTCCATTTGCATAAAGCTCTTTCACATCCCTTGAAGCCATATTAATATGCTGGATGGGCTACAGATGCTGCCTGGGACTGCACTGCTTGCTTGAGTCATAACCATATTTTCAAAAATGAATGAGTAGAGTATGCTTTTGCTTAAAGTTAAAAAGCACTGTTCTTTTGGGTTGCGAGCAATGCCAGCATCAGGAAAAGGAGAACCGTGCCTATGTACTGTTCCAGTGATAAGAACATGTACTCTTGTTTACTCCCTGAATGATAAGACTTTGAGCTCAAAGTTGGCAGTGCTGGAGGGGATCAGCACACAGCTGAGAACAGCAGGTGGGAGCAGAGGAAGACATGGTGTGTTACCCTTTTTGTTATGGATGTATCCCAGAGCCCCAAAGGTGGCACTGCAACAGCAGCTTGAGTAAGCATGACAGGACGGGTCAAGTGGAAATGTCGGGATATTGTGGAGATGACAGAGACCAGCGTAAATATCTAGCAGCAAAGGACTGCCAGGGATTAGGGCATGAGACAAGAAATACCCTGCTGAGGGCATGCCTAACTCTCTGGTGCAGAGAATATCTAAACACAGGGAACAGAGGAAACCAAACAGTAGGCAAGTGAGCCGGACAGTGATAATTTCAGAGAGCAATGGCTTTTGCTTAGTGCTGCTGTTGGGCAGATGAAGAGGCAGGCAGTAACAGTGTTGACAGGTTCACGGCCACCCAGCATCACTGTGAGCAGCTATGTCCCTGCCTGGGAAGCACAGAAGGTGTCATGGTAAATCCCAAGGCCGTGTGCCGGTTACTGAAAGCCTGAAGTGATAAGCCACCCGGGAGAGATGTTGGAAACCAGTATCCTAATCTGACATGGTCAGAGATGTGTGTGGCTGAAGGTTGAATGAAATTGTAGGAGACTGTTTGGATCAATGATGGCAGTCTGTGAATAATTTTCTGAGGATTCAATGTGAGGGATAAAACTGCGGTGTAGGTCATTAGAAAAACTGTTCCCACCATTTGCTCAGAATGACGTAACTGGAGACTGTAACTGTGTCACAGGAATTGGTGAAGGATGGATGCTCTAAGGCTCAAAGAGGAAGCCAGCCAATACAACAGGGTTTGCAGAGGAACACATGAGAGCATGATGCAGTGGGCTGTGATGGCTTGCTCTGTGGACACTGCTTGAGTTGGCTGAGTACGTGATATTGGCCTGTTCTTACACTAACAGGCAGAAGCAGTGTGCGGTGGACTTACACCCTTGTGTATATGTGTGCAAGAGGGAGATGGTGACTTTCAACAGTCTGCAGTGGTTCTTCAGGTCTGTCCTCTCTTACCGGTGAGTTTGTGTCCTGATGTCAGCCATTTATATGCGTGCACAATTTAGAACAGTGATTAAATTTTGTGGCTGAGGCTGTTAACATAATTTAAAATAACAGAATCATACAAAAACACACCAGGAGAGAACTTCAGGAGGTCATGCAGACCACTCCTTGTCCCAAGGTAGGCTAATTGCATCAGTGTCACTTCTGATATATTTGAATAATTTGTCCCTAAGGCTCTCCAATACTGGAAGCCCACAGTACCCCTAGGGAATTGCTTCCTCTGCTTCACTCTCCCCACTGCTGAAAAGGCTTTGGGTTTTTTGTTCATCATATCTGATTTGAATATTTCTTTCTGGAATGTAAAACATGGTTGCAGGTGCTATTATCCACATACGGGCACTGAAAACCAAAAATACTTGCTCTTATTTATGGACTGCTCCCTCACACTTGTAAAATAAGAGAGCTGAGTTGGTGACATCCCTGCCATACAAAGGAAATCAGTGGGGAAACTGGGCTGCTTCCAGCAGCGCTGGGCTGACACAGAAACCAGAGATGGCTGAGTAAGGAGATCGGCATGAAACACCCAGATTATACAAATGAATAGGCTGAAACATTGCATGGCTCAGCAGTTCTCTGCCAGATATGGGTGTCTGAGATACAGCTGGTTGCAGCAATCCTGTAATGGGGGTCAGAGAGTGGAGAGGAGGGAGGCGGCAACCAGAGGAATTAGCCCAATTCAGGGAACCTGAACTTTGGACTAAGAGTAGTTTAGGGGAAGAAAATGGGAGTAAAAATGCTTAATTGGGTGCTTTGGGAGGTTAGACTATTTCTTGTCACAGTGGCAGAGTGCAACAAGACTCAAAGGCAAATTCAGGATCCTTAAGTGGTGCTAGAGACAGACCTATGAGTTGGCTCCTATCAAAAATGGTTTGTGGGACATCTATTTACCATGCACAACACCTGTGGGTAGATGTCGGCCATTGTTTTGTTTTGCTGTGCAGGATGGGGGAAGGTGAGTCTCCTGCCAGCAAGAGGAGGAGGTGGGAGGTTGTGGGGTGGCCCAGCTGTGTGCGTGTCATGGCTCCAGCTTCCCTGAGGAGGCACATTTCTTGGGGAGTGAAGGTGCTGAGCTGAAGAAGGAGCACAGTGACTTTTTGGCAGGCAGGAACAGAGATCTATGGTGCTCCTGCCTTGAGGCCTCAGTTGAATCTCAGAGGCTCTGACTACTGGCGGGAACTCACCAAGGAGAAGGAGGCAGGGAAATCACAAACACATTAGTGACTCCCTTTCTTTTCTGCAACCCATCCCCAGTACTAACCATATTTGAAAATACAGCTTCCAAGCTTCTTTTGCAAAGGTTTCAAAAAACAATCTTGCCTCTGTAGACACTTCTTTTACCTGCCCTATTTTTCCCTAGCTTTGAGTTCGCCGTTGACATTAATTAGGACTTCCTTAGTGTTGTTAGCCTGGCGTTTTCCTTTGTTACTTACTGAGAACAGCGAAGGTGACCTTGCTCACCAGGTGAATTTTCTCAGCTCTGACAGTGTAATCATTAATGTCTTAGGAACAGAAGTAGGGATCTTACATGGGAAACTTGAGAAGAGCTATAAAAACATCACGCAGACAGCTGTCAGTGTCAGCTGGCATAGCTCCAATAATTCAAAAGTAGATATGTTTCTGATAAGTCATCCTGTTCTCACACAACACATGCTGTAACTCCACACGTATTACACATATTGGGTGCATTGGAGTGAAGTGATATTTCTGTTGCATGATAAGAAAATACAACAAATACCTACATGTGTAGTTCAGCTGCAAGTGGCTGACTGAGTATACTGAGAGTAATAACCAGCATTTGATAATCTCCATTTTATTATCCAGAAAAGTGGAACAGTGACCAGTGCACTGATCTCTGGTGATCTGGTTTCAAATGATAGCTTACAGCATAGAGAAAGTTATTTTGGTGGCTTCACTCTACTCCCCGCCCGTACGGTCATGAAATGGTAGAATCATTGACAACTGTAAGTAGGAAGGGACTTCTGGAGGTCATGTGTTCCAATTCCCTGCTCAAAGCAGGTCCAACCAGAGCAAGTTGCTTGGGGTCATGTCCAGTCAAGTTCTGAGTACCTCCAAGGACGGAGATGACACTACCTTGCTGGGCAACCTGGTCAATATTTGACCATTCTCATGACAAAAAACCACAGTGCGCTTAAAATAGGAGTGGCAATCCCAGGTGAACAGAAACACAGGCAGGGTATAACTGAGTCCTGCCTCTCAATACCAGGTAGCACCAGAAGACCCATGTGGGTAATATGTTTCAAGATGCTGTGATTGGTCTCACCTTCATAAGCATTACATACACTAAGATTAAAAGAAGGATATAAACACAGGATAACATAATATTTGCCCATAGTAGTCTTTTTTTTAACAGAGTACTGTGAAAACATAGCATTTTTAATTCCAACGTGTCACCTGTCACACGAAGCAAGAGTTTGACAACAGGAGAGTCGTCACAAAGCATTCACATTGCAAAGGCACAGATGTGGGTAGCAGAGCAGTACGCAGCAGCCAGCTGCACTAGTACCAGGCTTGACTTCTAGAAAAGGCAAATGGGGAGCTGCTGCTTTCCACCGGCAAGCACAGAAGAATTGTTGATACTGTTTCTGACCCATTTGAATTGCACACTTCAATGTTTCTACAGTGGATTTCTAAACAGCCATATCCAGTAGGGCCCTGATCCTTGTAGGTACTTCTGAACATTACTTAAGAATAACAAACACAGCTTGCAGATTTGCCACTAGCAGCTGCCACAAGCTACTGAAAAAGGCAGATTATTAAGACTATACAAAACCAAAGCTGGGAATATATATATATATATATATATCAAAGAAACGCTTCCATGTTGCTGAACATGCTGCCTAACATCAGAAACACGAGACAACAGCAGAAAGCCATGCAATGTATTTTGGCAGAAGCGCGCAAACATTTCACAGCTTGTCCCCTGGATGCCATGCTCACACTTACATTAGTCTGTGTCATACTACCTTAACTTGTTTTAAGCATTTCCATCATCTGTGAGGTAGGGAGGGAAAAACAGAATAGTTAAAGTATAATCAAATGAGATCTTGCACATTGTAGTATAATTTGTAAGCAATCTTATTTATTGGCTGTGGTGTGGACAGTGTGAATGGTTCAGGCTTCTGTCTCAATTTATCCAGACAGTGAACTTTCTGGAAGCCAGGTGAGAGATTCAATGGGTTACTAAAGAAGTAGATGAAAAAACTAGGATTAACAGAGGAGAAATAGTGACTGAACATGAATAAACACATTAAAAAGTGAAGAATTTTTGTGTCCTACTGCATTTTTTGCTGTCATGACAGAATCAAAATTCCCAGTAACATCTTTTGATCAGCAGGCAATTTTAAACACTATGTTAATCTGACTACTTCAAAAATATTTGAATAAAGATGCAAAATTAAAAAACAAACAACCACGAATCAGAACAATGTATTAGATCAAAGATAAAACTCATCTCTGTGTGTGTAGATATACAGAAGTCTTTCTTCTAGATGAGAAATTACAGTGATAAAATAAAAATAATACATCTAGATCTTGTTGATACATTGCTCATCATTTTTGATTATACTTCCAAAATCATAGGTACCATTTGAAAGACCCAGCCTACCAAATCCTTATATGCAGAAACCCTCCTAATGGCTTAGCTTTTAAGGGCATCCATGCATTGTGCTTTTAATTATGCACCCACAGAAGCCTGCTCTGGTGAGATCTTGCACTCACGATGCCCTGAGAAATCCCAGGGGATCTTAAAGATACTTTGGCCCTCAAAGGACTGTATCTTCAGTCACCTATTCCTATAATTTATTGTGAATTTACAGTACTTTGTGTAAGTGTATAAACCTTTTGTGTCTGATGAGGACAGATACTAAAAGTCACCTACAAGCTGAAGGATTTGTATAAATAAACAATGTGTACTTGCACATCTATATATTATACTACTGAATAGCTAAAAATCCATAACAAGCATGGAATAAACAAGAGTCTCTCCTGAGGGAGTGGCAGAGTAATCAATTGGTCTAAACTTTTGCTATTAGAGAGGCACCTCAAAGGAGATGCTAAAATAGATAGAATTTGAGACTCTATCTTAAAGCAATAATTTCTTAACTAAGAACATAGACCAATGGTTCCACTATCACCTGAAAACTGTTTTGAAAAGATTTTAAGAACTTTAAAGCGGATTTGACATATAAATCACAAATAGACAAAATAAGATCGGAATTGTATTTTCTAGCTGGGTCTAATGCAGAAGAACTGTAAAATGCAGCAGAGAAATTAGACACAATAGCTGGAAATAGCTAAATGCATTGATTAAATGATTGGCATGTCCCTGGTGAAAATAATCAATATATTAAGTTTTCTAAAGATTCACAGTAGGCAGTAAGGAAAAAAACCACCCCAAAACATATATGTCTGTGTATGTGTGTGTATATATATTTTTTTTTTTAAAAAAGGATTTGCTGGATTTCTGTCTTTCTTGGAAGTTGTGACTGTTTGTATACTGGTACTGGAGTGCCTCCATTGGCTTGTCTCCTACCATTATTTCAGCAATGAAACATGGGACAGACAGAGCTGCTGAAGGATATGCACACTGGTTGAGTACTGAGATACAAAGCAAAGCAGCTGTCTCATTTACAATGATGGGAAAAATGAGGTAAAATAGCTTATTAAACAAGTGTTATTGACATAATTCTACTTTTTTCCCTATTTTATTTTGATCCTTCTGTGTTGTGAGAGCCAATGATCAGGAATTTGTAGCGATGTAATTGTGCTTGGCTTCCTGCCTCCCTCCAGCACATCCCAGTTAAGTGGAACCGATGCTGTTTTGTGCAGATTAGGCAGCAGTCATTACAATTCAGCAGCGTTAAACCAATTGGATACACTTGGGAAATATTCTAGGAAAACTGAGACCCTGTTCAAGCACTGACAAAGGCTCCCACACTCCCCATGCTCTGCCTTTCCCCACATATGTGATCTTTCCCCAGGATCACCTGAGGATGTCCCTGCCTGTCCTGCCCCCCCCGAACATGCTGGCCATGCAGCTGCTGAGGGATGTGGGACATGCAGTCCCACCCCTGGGACACTGTGGAGAAGACCCCGGGGAGCTTGGGCGCTTACTGCCTGTCCCATGGGCCTTGGCTTAGGCTCACCATCCCCATGGAGAGGAAGGCTTAGTTATCACCCAGTTAGCGTAAAACATACATAAGTAGAGCCAATCTCACCGCTCAAGTCTCCTGGGGGATCTGCACAGGTTTATCCCATGCAACATCTCCTCTCCACAGGAGACTTTCCTGCCACCCTCTTAGTTAGGTCAAGGACTGTTTCCCCTCCGTATGTATGTAAGTATCATGTAGCCATAGTAGGAATAATTTCTGGCCCTTAACTGGTTAATAAACAATGTTTTCCTTTGGTCAGCGGTAAAACTCTTGTCCTTTCTTGAGTTCCTCCTTGGTGTCTTTCATCAAGGGATGTACCTTTCACTGAGCCTTACTTTCTGCATCAGTCTGTACTCTAAAATACACTTACAATATAGGTTTCTAAGCAGGTTAAGTGTATATAACTGATGGCTGTCTCCTGAACAAGTTCAGTCATGGGAATGACCCAGCACTTGGCAGTGAACTGGAAGACCGATCCCCAACCTATTCTTTTCAGTAAATCATGACAATGCATGAGATACTGGCAGGCCTGGGGCCATCCGGGGATATGCTCACATCCATGTTTCATTATGGATCAGGAGAACATTTCTGAGGTGAACTTCCTGTTTACTGTTCCTGTTCCAGCTGATGATGGGCTGTCCTGTGGGGCTGTCCCAGTTTCAGCTGGGATAGAGTTAATTTTCTTCCTAGTAGCTGATATAGTGCTGTGTTTTGGATTTAGTATGAGAATAATCTTAATAACACACTGATGTTTTAATTGTTGCTGAGCAGTGCTTACACTAAGTCATGGACTTTTCAGCTTCTCATACTGCCCTGCCAGCAAGGAGGCTGGGGGTACACAAGAAGCTGGGAGGTGACACAGCCAGGACAGCTGACCCAAACTGGCCAAAGGGATGTTCCATACCATATGACATTATGCTGAACAATAAAAAACTGGGGGGGAGTTGGCCAGGGGATGGCTGCCCACTGCTTGGGGACTGGCTGGGCATTGGTCAGCGGGTGGTGAGCAATTGCATTGTGCATCACTTCTTTTGTATATTCTATTATCATTATAATTATTTTTTCCCCTTCCTTTTCTGTCCTATTAAACTGTCTTTATCTCAACTCACAAGTTTTACCTTTTTTCTGATTCTCTCCAACAATCCCACTGTGGGGGGGGCAGTGAGCAAACTGCTGTGTGGTGTTTAGCAATCCTGCTGACTTGATTGATCCTGTTTAAATCAATGTGATTGTATGAGCAAAGTTGATAGATCCGTCCGTAATTGGCATTTACTCCACCATATTATTTGGCATATAAATCAGCTGTTTGGGGCAGTGGTCACTGTTTTGTTACCACTGTGAATTTAGGAAAAAATCTATTAAAGACACTGAAGAAAGTCCATATTTACAGTGGAATAACTGATGTTAACACTTGACTGGCTTTATTTAGATGTGTAGAGCAGCCTTGATCTGGAGCTAGTTTAATGGGAATCTTCTGTCTTTTGGGATCCTTGAATTTAGGGCTATAGGAAGAAGTAACCAAGTTCGTTATAATCCCTTTCTTCCAAAATATCATATACATGGGTGAATTACGCATTTGGTTACATAGTTGTAAATCTGCATATTGCTGTTTGTACCCAGTGACAAAATATTCTTTTAGCTTTTTTAATGGTTACTGTAAAATTCTCCATGATGTATACTGCAAGTAGCAATTTTCATCTAGAAATACTGATGACATCTTGCCTATGGCAATGAACAGGTTTTAATACAACAATAAAGCATGCCCTGTCTTCTTAATTAGTCTCCATTGATTAAACATGCAGATTATTTACAAAAAGCCTAATGCAACGGAAAGGAAGAATAACTAATGGAATGGCTGTATTCCCAGGATCACATGCAATTCATCTTTACTAAGCTAGCTGAGCCTCTATAATCACAAGGCATTTATGAAATAATAGGGAGAAAGCTTTAGGTTAAGCATATTTAGTATAAAAAGTATTTGTTTAATTTCTTTCTTAAAATGAAATTCTCTTATTCTTGAGGGAAAAAGCAAGTGCTAGCTGAGTTAAAGCCACAGACATCTTGCAGTAAGATGTAAGAAGCCTTGTCAGATCACTAATGGAAACAATCTTTATGATGCTGAGATTTTGTAGCTTATAATTAAACATCACAGTCCAGCCACTGTAACCTCTATCATCCTCACATGCCCTATTTTACACATCACAGCAATTAGAGAAGCATATAGTATATATTTAGATGAAGGCTTTCTGTCAGGAGCTGGTGATGTAGTGACTCAGCAAGGCATCATCAGAAGGCATTTGCTAGTGCTAAGGCTTTGTACACCTCTGTGGGGGCTAGACCTGTCAGATTAATACAAGAGGCTATTTTTATAACATCCAGAAAGTTTCTGCTGTACATCAAACTGCACTAGCTGCTTATTTTAGATGACAGCAGTTCATACACTATTCTTGAACAATACAGTCTTTAGCACTTTTTGGGTATGTACATCTCTAAAATGAAACTTTCCTGTGAAGCATCTTGTAGAAGAAGGGCTTCCAAATTGAGAGCATCAGAGACACTTTCATCAGGCGCTTCAAACATACCAGTGAATTAACAGCCCACATACCAAAGGTAAGTAGCAGTCGTGGCGACAGGCTGCCTGGGTATTGGGGAGTACTCTGAGTGCGTAATTTGGGACAACGTGAACATCTGGATTCATGCCCTGGTCTCTTCTGCCGAGCTGGGGTTTGGCCCCGGGCAGTGATGAGTGCCTTTTGAAAGCCACCATTTTCCCTGTGGGCGTTGATGCTGGATCACGTGTGACATGCACAACCTGCCGCTAGTGGAGGGGCTGTGCTTTACTTTCTCTTGGCTGCCCTTAAATCTGCCCATGGTGTTTGCCCTGACTCGTGTCTCCTTCCATGTCCCTGAGCTGATGGGGCAGATCCTGACTGCAAATGTGTGAAGCAGTGGAAGACACCTGTGAGATCTCAGCTGTGTCCCCAAGGTCAGAATCAAGGACTTCAAGCAACTTCTAGGGAGATAATGGAAATTACCACTGAAGCCAGGTAATTTCACCAAAGATGTCAACATTAACACTTGGCCTTCACAATGTGCTCTTTGTGTGTAATCTCAGAAGGATATTGTCAAAGAGGTCGCTGTTATTAGCAATAATGGCACAGTGAAATGACTTGGAAAAGGTGACACTGGAGCCAACAAAGGCACTGAAAGAGAAGTGGGCTTTTCTGAGTCATGGTCTGACTCTCAGCCCTCCTTCCTCCTGCTGCCCTGATGCCACTGGAGCTTCCCTCCCTCTCTCCTGTTCCCTGTTGCCCTTCTGTGGTCCCGTATCAGCTGTCCATCCTTGTTCACCAAAGCACTTACCAAAGTGCCTTAATTGGCATATGCTCCCAGGTCTCACTTGGCAAAATGTAGCTGTGTCTGCACTTTTCTAAATAGGGATGGATTAATTGCATGCTTAAAAGCTTTGCTGGATGGAGACCTGCACTCTAGAGCCAGATCTACCTTCATTGCTGGAGCCTGCAGGGAGGAGAAGGCATTTTTCTCCTTCTCCCATGCTAGCTGGGAAAGAGATGGGCAAGAGAAGCAGGGAGAGCACGGACTTGGTTTCTGCATCAGAGCAGGCAGTGCACCGCTGTCATGAAAGCAGGACCTGGAGCATGAGGCTCTGAGCACCTGCCCAGATCCCAGAGCACCGTAGTAGCAAGGCTGAGCTGAGAAGTGTACCACATCTTAGTAGTTCTGCCATATTTTTTAAGAAAAACATTTAGAGAAAAGGTTTCCCTATTGACTTTGGAAAAAAGAAACACCTAAAAACTCAACAACAATTTTTATGCAGACAGCTATTAATAGTAGTGGTAATATTAGTTGTATCTAGGATAACTAGTAGCAATAATAATTGCCTGCATAAAAAGCATTGTTGTTTCTTTAGTAGGAGTTGGGTATTAGTAATAATAACAGTTTCATTTAAGTAGCTCTTTTGTGTGCAAAACACATTAGGGATGATATATAAGCTGCGCAACAGAGGGGTGCTGGAACCTCCATTACCTAAGCTGTTAAACATCCTTTAAACTACGGAATAAAAGCACCACATTGTGCTTGTTATTATAAGGACACAGCATTTAACACCCTATTGAAAAGAAAAACTGTACTTCTTACATCTTTTCCTGACTGAAGCTTATTTCCATTGTCTTCTCAGAGAAGCAACAAAGTTTGGACTTAGTCTGTTTAATCACACCTTCAGTTTTCATACCTTCATGTTATTATTGTCAATGCATGACTTTTAAAAGATCTGTTCCTGAAGTTGTTTCCCCCATCAAAAGGTTTGGTTTTGCTTCTGGGGTGTATGTCTTATACCTATATAGTAAACTCACCTGTGGTATTAAGGACAAAGATCTCTTTGCTGAATCACTACAGTCAACAGGAATTTCAATATTTATCTCTATGGCAGTTGGGTGAGGTCCCTTTTAGTTTTTTTCCCTTTTAATTTGCTGCTTTTGTTTTGGGTTTCCCTAAACTCCCAGCATCACTCATGGCAATGTGAGCAGAGGGTTCTCACCATGGCAGCTGTAACAATCATTGATTTTTTTGGTTCAGCAGCAGAACCAGACAAAAAAAAGATTTCCATCAACCTTCTGAAATGGAATCCTGAAAACTTTAATTTCAGATCAGCAAAATACACAATGTGAAGGACATCATACAAAAATAGAGGGAAAAAAGCCTGGCATCACAAAACGGAAGAGTCAGGTATGGTGGCTATTCTTCCCTGACCTGGTGCTCAAAGGAAAAGATGTTCACTGAGGTAAAAACCACACTCTGCTACATGCAGGGATTTGAGTCAAAGTCCTTCTTTTACTAGAGATGTTCCCTAGCTCCAGGCAGAGGTCACATAAAATAAGATGTTCTCCAGCTCTCCTGGTGTGGCTATTTTACTTTTCATTGCAACTGTACAAATACTCAGCAATCGAGAGGGGAGGAGCAAGTGTTTGAGTGACTCTGCAGCCCGGTACAGCCTTTGGTTGAGACTCAGCACCATTGGGTTTTACCTTGGTGGCAATGGTCATTGAAGCCATTTGCACCAAATTAAACCACATTGAAAGAAGAGAATTCAGACACATTCCCTGAAAATTCCTGGCAGTGTGATGGATGAGCAGTGGCTGCCCTGAAGGAGGGCAGTGGCAGCTCCTCTCTCCCAGGGAAGGGAGGGCTGGAGCTACACATCCTGCATCATCATCAGTACACCTGGGAAGGAAGAGGGAAACTACCACCAAGGTCCAAACTATTTATCAGAGAAAACTATTGCTGAATTTGACCCAAATTCATAAAGAATTCTTATGACCCCAAATTGCATTTTTTAGTTAATAAAAGAACTAAAAATGTTGCTGCTAAGTGCTGCTCACCACCTCTGAACATCAATCACGCACATTGAAACCACCACTTTCTGTGACAGCCCATGCTTATGAGCTCTGCCTGCAAACGCAGGAGGGCTGCTGGTGAATCCTTCAGCTCCACCAACATGGTGGTCAAGAAAGACAATATCATGAATTCAACTGCCTCCCTACAATCTCCTCGCAACTCTGCAAGCCAGCCCCAACCTGAAGGATCTGCACATTGATGATACTTCAGTAATCTCATGGGTTTAGGTTAGAAAGTCCCAAGGCTGTATGTCAGCTCTCTTGTACACAACATTATTTCTTTATCTAAATCTTCTTTAAATATTGGGCAGGCTGTTTTCATAGCTGAGTAGTCATTTCAGCAAGTGTGGTAGTTGATTTACAGTTTGTACTTTGTACACTTTCTGTAGTGAAGCATAAAATTGAAAGGCTTATGTCAAATTCATTCATATATGTACATGTTCAAGAACAAATTAATTTTAAAGCACTTACAGGCTATATAATGTTTCTGTCATGCTTTACAAATCTATAAAGTAATTTGAAACATAAAGTCTACTTTAGAAGAGAGCTGCAGTAGAACAGACAGCAGAGTGATTTCAATCTAAAATATCCCAGTGCTACACTCCCCCAGATATCTGCAATTCAGATCTGATAGGAATCATGAATAATCAGTTTCTAAAGCAAAATTATTATACAAGGAAAGGCTCTCAGTGCAACGTCCTCTTGCAAAACCAGGCTATTCTAGGACAAATTAAGTTTTCTAACCATCAGTATGCAGCACACTAGATAAGGGGTCAGATTTGGATCTCAAACTAGCATAAATCAGGAATCACAGTTATGCAGGACCAGAATAAACTCATTTAGATGAATACTGGATAAATGCCATGTGTAACTGTAATACTAGGGCCATTGTAATTAACTTCAAGAGAGTTTCCACCCCATGAGGACAGATGTCTTCCAGCTGACATTACTGTTGTGGTCCTTCTCCTCTGGATGGCATGGCCAATGGAGGGCACCTCTGCACATGGTGAGTGTCTTCCCTGCACCATCCGAGTGCAGGTTCTTTGAACTTCCTTCCAGCGCTTTGTGTTTTGGAGGGCCACCAACTTCTTTTTGCTTTGTTCAGCAGGAGCTGGGAAATGTGAGCACTGCTCAGCACGGGCCTCTCACTGCATGGGGCCAGGGGACCCAGAAAGCATGTGGACCACCTCTCTTTGGTCACAGCCAAGCTCCTTCTCCACTTGCAGGAACATCATGCCTGTAAATTCCCCCACGATGAGTACTTATCATTAGCAAATGTGATAGGCAATCATTAAAAATGTTCAAAGATAAGCAATGACCCAAATCCTACCCTGGGATGAGCAGCTCCAGATCCCCTGAAATTGCAGGCTGGCATGGGTACGAAGGAGTGCTGAGTCTAACGAGCTGACAGCCAGCTGGTTTGTCACAGCTACTTCTGCTCCCACCTGGCATCCTTGTGTCTGCATTTTTTTCAGGGGCATTCCTGTTCTCTCTGCAAGCAGCAATTTCATATACTAACAGTACAAGGAGTAAAATATACAGCAATGGCTGCGAACTGCTACCATGCTCCTCTTCCCACTATTCATCCCACTTGGCTTATGTATGGCATCTGGGTAGCTAACTCTGTAATTTGGACACAGGCAGTGTGTTCCCTCATCTCCTCAGGAGAAACAGAGACATAATCAGAATTTAGAATGACTTCTAAAAGGTGCATATTTCAAAGGCAAAATTGCAACATAAAGCATTCAGAGAAACTATAACCCAAGTACCACCCGCGTGCAGAAGGGGGAAGGAGAATATCATTCTTCGTAACAGCCAGTGGCTGCAGACCAAAGGGTCTAATTCAAGGCAGCTGCTCCTACTCCTCACATCAGAGGGAAGAAGCCCTAGTTTCAGTTCCCCCATGCAGTGAATTGTGAGATATTTATAAAAAGCAGAACAGCTTCCACAGCGCAGGGTGATAAAGGTCACCCCAGCACAGCTTGGCAGGTAACCAGTCAGCACAGCACAGCACAGCACAGCACAGCCACAGCGACCCGGGGAGAAACCCTGGCTGTGGGGCAACAGGATTGTCCTTCTACACAGACACACAGGCCAGGGGGTCACCCCGGGGCTGGGTGGATGCTCACACAGGATGGAAGAGCTGTGTCTTGTCCTTCTCTTCTGCTGAATGCTGGGACCAGGTTTCTCAAAAGTAGCTAATGACACTGGGTGCATTAAAATTCTCAGTACAGGAATTGATTTTGTTGGACATGCTCTTTCTGGAAGTTAGTTCAAACTGGGTCCCCCCAAAAGTCCTTTTGAAAAGGTTAACCACTGCCAGCCTCCTGCACCACTTTCCTCCTTACAGCCCCACAGCAGCTGAATCGCTGACATATATGAAATGAGAAAAGTCCTTATTCCAGCAGGAAAGGGTGAAAAAGAAAGAACTATCAGCCTGAAATTCTGCAATGAAAGAGGAGAGAGATTTCAAAGGAACCCAAGGAAAACTTGCATCCAGCTCAGTGGGAGTGCCTTAGGTCTAGACTTCACCTATTTCTTTGCGGAAAGCAAGTTAGTGCTGCAACCTTAACAACTGCTTTAAACAAAGGGAATCCTAAAATTTGCTTTATCATCAGAAGGCGACAGCTGGCAGCCAGGAAGTGCCAGCAGCAGTGGGGAGCGGGAGGAGCACCCCCAGCACAGCCCCATTGCAGCCACTGCCCTGCTGCAGCGGGGAGGCAGCTGTACCAAGTACCGCACTGCCCTCTGTGCTGTTTGCTGAGTGTTTTGCATGCTCCTGTTTGTAGTTGCTAAAAAATACCCCCAATGTTAATAATTCGAGCTGGAATCTTCTGTGACTTCTTTCTGCCTCAGGTTGCATTTTTTTTCTTTAAAGTTTCAGCACAGCAGTTCAGCAGTTTTTGAGAACCTGTATTGTTGCCTAAGGAGTTTCTGACTCTGAGAGGAGAAAAAATTCATCAGTTTTCCTGTGGCTGTCACAGTAGTACTCAAATATTAAGTAAATGGTATTTGGATGGAGTTTGTCTGAAGTTTGATTGCAAAAATCAGTCATAAAGACCTTACCAACTAAATGTCAGTGTAGACCTATCCCACTGTTGTTGTGCTGGCACAGAATGCTCTGGGGCTGTTCGTCCCCTATGAATTAGATTCACAAAGTAGTCATAGTGTCATGCCATGATGCTGTAGCACCCACCTTTCAGGGATCTAACCCCCCTCAGGCACTCACAAAGCAGGATGTAATAGGTAGGCAGCTTGCAGCTTGAGGGGAGAGATGAGTTCCTAAGCTTGGGATCCAGGAAAGCCAATACAGTGCAGAAGGACAATCTATGCTAGACGATAGAAAACATAAAGGCCAGGATGCATTTGAAATGCAAGTTTGCTGACCTCTGTACAAAATACAGAGGAAATGCTCAGCTTTTCCTGGCTAGTGGAGAGCTGCTTCTACTCAAGAACATTTCTATGGACACCTGCTGTTTCCTACCCTTGTATTCCAGGAAGGCAGTTATTGTATTAAATCTTCTCAGGTGGCTATCACGATGAAAAGTCTGCTGGGAGATCTCACAGCTCCCCTGGAGACCTTTGCAGGGCCAGGAGGGGACAAAGCCTTCGTCTCTGGCTGCAGTACTAATTCCTAGCGAAGGCTGCCTCCTTTGGCCACATGCGTCTTCAGATTTGTAGTGTGCTGTCTGGCATTTCAGGTAGGAGGGAACACTCCCTGGAGATTGCCAAGCCTGCCTTCCATGCCTAAATAAAAATCTCCTACAGGTAGGTCCTACCTCTGTGTGGGTAAGGGAATCATCATTGAGTAAATGCCTGTGTTTGCCCAGAAAAAATGCTTATTAACAAATTACATTTGTTTATCTCTAATACAGTCATAAATTTCTCAGTGAATTGGTGTGGAGGAGTTTTCTCTCTTGAACTGGGTCTTTAATTGCACTGCTAATGAGGTAGGTAGGGCACCAGGGTAAATAAGCACAGGCAGTGCTCTCTGTTATTATGGCTGGTGATTGCCTCCAGCTGTCAAACTAACACAGGGATAGTGAAGCCTGTGGCATAGACAAACATTTTGCTACTGCCTCAGATTTCAAGTTAGCATATAAAAAATGTGGACTTATGCAATATAAAAGACTTTCTAAAGCGTTTCACTTGATATTGCAGGGTATAACATTAGCACTGTGTAGGTTTAATAAAGCACATAGGAAACAAGATGAAGAACTGCTTTCTCTAAGTACCGTTTGACAGTGAGCCACCATCATTAAACAGGGGTGTTCCTAGTAGGGATGTATAGAGATTGATCCCAGACCTAAAACTGTTCATCAGCAGTGCAGATGCTACATTAGATCATGGCTGATAAAATCTGTAGCTTGCACAAGAATTGATGTTACGTTTAAATGATGAAGAGAAGGCAGCCATACGAGACCTATTGCCTGCTCAGCTGGATCCACTGTTTTTAAGTACAGCCAAATACAGAGTTAAACTCCACAGAAGAAGAAATAATGGCTGCTCTAGTTAAGTGTTATTTTTTCTCTAAAGGATTTAGAGGCCAAACAAGATGAAACCTCAAGTTCTCTAATAGCTGAGAAGGCTAGGGAGACCTTGGATGGCTAAACAGGGGATGCTGAGACAGAGGCAGGAGCCGAGGCTGACGTGTGTGCTATCTGCAGTCTTAGTATCCACGTATCACTGAGGATGCTGAAAAAATGGGAAAGATGCAGAGAAGAACTGCAAAAGTGGGCCAAGGACTAGAGAAGCCACCTAAAGGGGAAAGAGAGATTTAGAAAGCGCTATTTGTCTAGCTTGCCAAAAAGAAGATTGAAAGGTCTTGATTACAGCGAATAACTATCTTCACAGGGAGAAAAGTGCTCTTTAATCTGGTGGAAAAGGATGGATGGTTGAAAGCTGAAACCAGATATATCGGAAATTAGGCAAAATATGCTAATAGTGCGGGTTGGAAACAAGCTGCTGAGGGAAGAGAAGGGAAGGAGTCTGCAGTGCTTGATGAAGATATCATGATGCTTTTCTGAGAGAGACAATTTTCTGGTACACGTGCTATGTTTCAGTCCATCCCAATACAGGCACAACTGGGTGAGATTTTAAGAGCTGTGATAAAATCTAGCTGTGTCTTCCAGCTTCAAGCTCTGGGACCCTGTATGAGCCATCTGGAGGTGCGCAGGGGTGTGTACACCAGCTGGGGTTCTGTGCAGGGAGAAGAGGCCCCTGATTTCTCTCTCTCCCCTTCAGCAGGATAGTGATGCCAGGAACCAGTGCTGGGATTTACTTCTAAAAGCCTGCCTGGCTGTGTTTCCAAAATGTCTTGCAGCACAACGAACCCCTTGCTTGTCCGACCTCACTGAAACTCTTCCTAATGAGCAGAGGGGATGGCAGGGCTTTGCAGGGGTGACCATGGTGGCTCGCCCCCATCCCCAGCAGGGCAGGTGGCTTGAGGCACTGAGCTAGGCTGACACGGCTCCAGTGGGTGATGCTTTCCTTGGGGGGGGGATTATTTGGAAGAACAACCTGCCTGCTCATTCTGGGAGACTTTTCTAACTGAAATTCAATACTTTTTCTTAACTGAAGTGTGTATCCTCCCCCCTCTCTCTTCATCTCCTCACCTTCCACAGAGATAAAGAATTATTTTTTCCCCAGTGGAGCAACAACATCCTTCAAATGTCTATTAGAGAGCTTCACCCTCACTTAGTTTGTGAGATCAGCTGTGCACGCTCTGTCTGTGAGTAAGTCCTGCAGCTCAGACTAGCCACGCTGTGCTGTGTCCATGCCTTTGCATCTAGCAAATGGTTTCCAATATAATTATAATATTTTCAATCTATGGCAGGATTGAACTCAACAGTGCTAAAAGGCTCAAAATAAGGTGGGTATGATGTCACCTGCAGCAAAACAATAATCCCCACCTTCTTTGAAGCTGACTGTAGCTATTTTTTATTCCTTTAAGTTGTCAGTCTCATGGCAAGGTGCTGGCAAAAATTAACTCCCACATTTGGCTTTGCAGCAGGAAGGTGACTGCATCATGGAATGATGTTTCAAGCTTTCATAAATTTATCTTTGACAAAATGCATCTCTTTAGCAAGAGGAGAGCTAGGCTGGAAATAAGCAGAGAATGCTAACACCCTATCATGGTGCTTCTAGACTTTTTCAGGATGGAGAGTCCTTTACTCAACGTTTAAAGAAATTATAAAAATCTCCATACACTTATTATAGAAAAGTGAAAACCTGAACAGTGCTAGCAATGACGGAGCAGCCCTTGGAGAAGAAAGATGTGTGGACTCTGGTTGAATTTGCAGTGCCTTGCGTTATCCCAGACTGCATGTCTGGGACCCTTGAAGATTCAGCCCTTGGGGAGAGTAACTTTCCTCCAGCTCATGAATGGTTCCCAAACAGTAATCTCCACTGACAAGTTGCAGATCACCCATGAATGCTCAGCAGGCAATTGCCTGGTCTCATGATAATATAGTAAGAAATTTAAGATCCTGTTCTCTTCCCAGCCCACACTCCTTCCTCCAGGACCCCTCACATATTTTCTTCCCATGACTTTCCAGGTAAAGCAGCTGCTGTTGCCTGGGATGCAAGGGTTACATGGGAAAAAGCTCTTCCTTGAGCAAAATCACTCACTAATGTGTGGTTAAGCACAGAAATATTTCCTGATTTTTCTTTTTTTTTTTTTGTTAAGGAGGTAGAGAGGGGTAACAAATAGTAAAACTAATGAGTCAGTTATGTGTTTTCAAAAGGATGGAAAACGAGTTATTTGATGGAAAATCGAAAGGCTTGATTGCAGTTTCTGTCATGAGCCTCTACCAGTTTGGCTGTGGTATAATCCATTGACTTTTCTATAATTGTCCTAATTAAACAATCAGAAGTGAGCGACAAATTAGACCCAAAGTCCACATTTGCAGGCAATTAAAAGCATAGCATTCTGGCTGATTGAGATGAACATTTAAATCAGCTGATTTAACAACAATTAAACAAAAACTTGCTAACTTGTACAATAAAGAAATCAATAGAGAGATCAGGATAAAATACCTGGATTTGCCAAAGAGAAACAGAGAAGTGGAAATTAATGACAATTACAAAAAAATCCAAACCCAAACCCCAGTGGTTTTCACAGAAAAGAGCCTTCTAGGGCAACCACTCCACAGTGAAGTAGAGGAAAGCAAAACTTATGAAGACATTAATCAAGGTACAAGTGAAAAGAAAATGAGATGCTTCGGGGCACAGAGATGACAGGAAGCATATCTGTGGCAATAAGGGATGATGGAAATCATACAGAGGGAAATAAAACAAAGGATACATGAAGAAAGGATGCAAGAGCTGCGGAACACCTACTCTGACAATAGTCTTTTGCTCTTACTAAAAGAGAAAATCAATAAACTCTGTGTAGGAAGAGAAGCTTATTAAATCATTGACTGTCCAACTACGTACTCCTGTTGGCAAACACATTGCTCTGTGTGATAGATGGACAGCAGGGTCAAGAGGTCGTTCACTGAAGTGAACAGGCTTCATAAAATCTAAATTTGCAAACAGCCGGGGTGGCGGAGCTCCACTGAAGTTACTGCTGTCAGGTGATTTCTGTTCCCTGCAACACCGCGAGTTCATTTACGGAGCAGTGAGAGGGTTTCAATCGAGGGAGAAGCAGGAGGGACTCTTGCAGCTCTGGCCTGGGGTATGCTGGATCTGTGCGTGCCTGTGACCAGCCATGCTGCAGCGGCTGCCCCTGGAGCAGTGATGGCTGGTGGCCACAGTGGTCTGCTCTGGGTCACCAGTGCCGGTGGCTCACTCCCTCACCCTGGTCTCCTGACATGGAGCCTGGTGGTGCAAGTGGAATGAAACCATAACACTGTAATTCTTTGTGTGAAGACATACCCTAGCCTGTCATCAGCAAAGGACTCCTAAACCCCAGAGCCGTAAGGGTGTGGGCTGGAAGGGACCTTCAAAGATCATCTAGTCCAACCCTGCTGCTGTGGGCAGGGACATCTTTCACTTGGTCAGGTTGCTGAAGGTCACCCTTCATTTGGCACATACCAAAGCAACAACAAAATGCCTTCTTCGAAGAGACCCGGTGTTTCTCCCACTGTCAGGCAGCAAGTTGTAGCCTGATTCGGTTTTTGCTCTCCCTGTTGGCTATGTTACCAGCAGGTCCCTGGTCCCACTGACATCAGCCCATTGCTTCCCTATGCCCCCTGCCCCATCACCTCTCCAGGGCTTCCCCGTGGGTCAGTGGCTTCTCCTCTCCCCCGCAGTGTTAATGACCCCTTTTTGCAAGATGAAGCTCAGAGCTCACTCACTCACATGGTGAGAGCAAGAGAGGAAAAGGAAAGGGGCATTCCAGGGAGAGCAGTGGACTGTAAGACTTCAGGAATGGGCATTTCATCCATAACTGAGCAGCTGAGCAGACAAGTCTGAGGCACAAAGAAACCAAGGTCCTACAGGACCAGGTCACAGATGCAATGTCCCAGCCTCCCCTCCAATATGGCACCTTCTTCTGAACTGAAGTGACAGGATCATACCCCAAAGGAGCTCAAACATGTTTCAACGTACCTACAGCCCCCTCACTGCATGGCCCTGTGCACAGCAGGGTGGAGTTTGGTGAAGATGTGAGATCTGCAGATGGCAGCCATCGAAATGTCACTCCTCACAGCCAGGTCTTCCTGTAGCTTCCCTCCTCCCCTGTGCTTCTTTGCCAGCATAACTTACGCTGGCAGTAAGACTTCTGTGTCTAACCAATGCAAAGCATTTGCATTTTAAGTACTTCTCACATTAAATAACACCTCATTCCAATTTCATTTTGGAGTAGATATTTCTTTAACTTTTTAAGCATACTAATTAGTTTTTTCTTTTGGAGGGGAGATGAGCATGCTCTGCCTCTTGGGGGCAAGGCTGAGATCCTGGATGCTCATTTTAGACTGATGGAGAAGCAGCCTTTGAGGACATGCTGTCAGTGTCTGTAAATCCCCAGCTCCCAAATGCTGTAAGTTTACTGCTGTGGATTGGGAACTACCCAATTTGACCTTGATGAGCAAAATGTTTATCTGCTTTATTTAGAGTTTTGGGTTGGAGAAAACACAAAGTGTTTTTTTTTCTTTTCCTGGAATATGAAGTGCTGGAACAGGCTTATGAATACTTGGAGCTACTTGTGCTTCACTTCATGCTGAGGAATAACAGGGGATCAAACTAAGCATTGGCCCTTTGGTTATTAAAAATTTATTTAGAGATGTTTCCTATTTCCCAAATTAATGTCAAGAAAATCTTATTGTTTGTTGCCTGCACATTGTGGAGAATTTTTACGTTCCAGCATATTTTCTCCTGAATGCTGACAGATTAGAAGAAAATCAAAATGTTTATGTACATAAATAATAGAATACACACATAAAGATAACCTTGAGGTGTCTAAACTTGATGCATATTCCTCTAGATTGCTGTTAGCTTTTGTATGTCAATGGATTAAAACCAAGAAAAATATTGTGAACTAAATTTAAATGTAAATCTTTTGTCTAAGAAGGAAAAATAATTTGTATCAATAAATCAATCATGATTTGTAAGCAGTCTTTGTTTCCCACCATCAAAAATAATCTTTCTACCTGCAAGGAATACATTTCTAACATTAAATGGTTGATACTATTCAAATTAGTTAGAGCTTAGCAAAACTCTTTCTTCCTCAAGTCATAAATTATTTGTTTTTCTAACAGAAAGTAAAGCTTGATTTTATTTTGCTGTACCTACGCAGCATCATCCCCTTGATATTTATTTAGAAAGAGAAATGAAAATTTTTCTTTTGTTTCTTCTGGAAAAAAATATATTTGGGGAAAAGAGATCAGCAATGCTTCTATCAACATTGGCAGGAGTCCCAGCAGGGAAAAAATGTCTCCACTTAAAATTTTTAATTTCTTCTGCATTTTTAGTCGTGTTTAGAAGCAATGCTATGATCTGTGCATATGACACACTTGTTGAACCATGAAAACTAGTGGAAAGCAGAAAGGTCAGCATTGGGCTGTCTCCTGTGTCAGCCAGCTTCGCTGATGTCTGCTGTGCAATTTAATGATCTGCTTGCTCAAGTACCAAATTTCCTCAGGAGCATTCAACCATGTGGAACTTTCTATAAGAGTTGCACACTGCGAAAACACATCACATGAAGTGGAGTGGCTGGGAACCTTGCTCAAGGTAACCCATTGAAACGAAAGTAGGGAACCCAAGAGCCAGACATGTGGTGTGAGGAACTTATTTTCCAAATCAGTTATGTAACCAAGGTGCACAAAATTTATCCACAAGTTATTCAGGTGCTAGAACTTTTCAGATTATCTGCCTACTGATACAGGTTAAATCAGTTAGGGCTGTATTAAATTGCCTCAGTTAATAGGTCAGATATATCACGGGGGCAATCTTTCTGGAATGTGACTGATGTGATACCAGGGAGGAAGTTTGCCTTGTAAAGTTACGGGAGGCTTAACTGTTCACCTTGCTATCTGGTCTAGTTATAGATATGGAATATTTAGTAAATGGTACAATCTAACATTGTATTGGCATGCTCAGGAAGGAAAAAGGGCAAGAGTCTGGTTTTAATGAAATCAGTGCAATCACACAGACAGATTTGGTCTGGTCTCAGCCTGGTGTAGTTGCTGCCGCCTACGCAGAGCAAAAGAGTACAATAAGTCAGTGGAGAAAGTTCTTCAGACATTTTCTTTGCAGGAATACTGTATGAAAATAGTTTGAGCTATCACTTCCAGCATGACAGATTAATCTAATTTTGGGGGAAAAGCAGAACTGACACTGATGGATGAACAGGCAGCAGGAGGGGCTGAGAGCAGCCCCAGTGTGGGTGTTAATCCTATTGCTGCATCCAAGCCGAGAGAGGACCTTATATTCCAGCACTGATGACTCAGCAGAGGGCAGATATTTAAGGAAAGGTCCTGCTCCGTTTACTTAAAAAATTGGCCCTGGGAATTTAGTTTGCATGAGGGATGCAGGATTGAGCCCTTGGTCATGGCTGCAAGGTGTTACGAACTGCCCCGCTCTCTCTCCTGCCCCTGAGAAAACCCCCATAGCAAACAGTAATCCCCAAAGTTCTGCATTTCTCATTAGAAGAATTGCCATTTGAAATCTTTCATTTTTCAGTTTTCTTTGTAACAATATATTATCAGATGTATTTGATGCCTAATTTAACTTGGTTTCCACATGTCATTATGTTTATGAAATGTCTTTGTCTTTCAGTGAGGCAGACACAACCACAAAACCTTGCTCTTTGGCTTAATTTCCAACTACTTGCCACATTTGTTTTTCTAAATCCAGGCCAGCCTGCTAAACATAGTTAATAATTTACAGTTCTCAATGCCTATTGCCCTTGCCCAAAAGGCTATCTATTTTCTTCAGCTCACTGGGAGCCCTGCAGAGGAAAAGACTCTGAAAACTGCCAAGGTCAAGAGGAATTTCAGATTAAGGTTTACATTGTGCTGTTATTTAAGTAAAAAAAGGTAAATTCCAGCAGGAGGGATGAATTTAGACCACATGCAGTGTGTATTTACTGCGGTGAGGTAGAGCTGGAGTGGAAATCTTCTCTTCTCATTGCCAGGAGGGACTGAGCAGGACTGATGTGAGAGGGTGTGGAGTAAGATTTACCAGAGGGTGCTGGGACGGGTACTGAAACAGCAGAGACAGCAGGAAGCGCCCCAGTAGCCGAGACTACTGCAGCGTATGGAGCATTCACACAACCTGCCAGAGCAGGTCTTCATGCTGGGGCCCGGGGTTATGTCTACACCAGTAAATGAAAACAGGCCACATCCTCCTCTTGTCCTGGGGGCAAGTGGCACAGCATGGTGTGCATCTGTCCTCGCCTCCCCAGTCCTGCCTCCCTCCAGCCCCCTCCACCCCAAACGACCTCTTCCCTAACGCCTAGCGGCTCTGGGCCTTGTTATCTCCCAAACCTTGTCCCAGACTTTACTATCCAGTGTGAGTCAAAACTGGGCCAGGGAATGCTCCAACAGTACACTAACAGCCTGGACAACTGGGGACAGTGCTTCAGCCCTTGTTCATGTACAGTTTATTAATACAGTTGTAGCCAGGGAGCCCAAACTAGATGTGGAAGATGTGTTTGCCCTTCTCTGATGGACGAGTTGGATGACCTGCTTTTGTATTTCAGTTTCATTTACACTGGGATGAAGGTTGTAGTGTTCATTAACTGTTTAAAAAACAGGAATCTAATCAAAACTATCCCTCCAGGCCCCTTTAAAAGCCACTGGATGAAAACAGGTATATCTAGATGGTAGTTCATCCCCACACCACTGTGGATATCTTGTATCCACTTGGGAGTCTCAAATGTCAGTGGGCACTCTGATGTGCATCCCATGAAGGATGAGTTGACTGCCTTCTGCTCTCCATTGAAAAGTACTGACTACATCTCCTTTGATACAAGAGCTTAGGTGCGTCATATATGTAGACATCTATGCACAGGTGTCTTCTGGATCTGAATCCCACCTGAACTGTACTAGTGGCTGTCAATGGCCATGCTATTGCAGAAGAGACATACTGGGGATGCAAGGCAAAACCAAATGAAGTTATGTCTATGTTGCAGCTATCTGGTAATGTGATTGCAGCTTGTAATCAAGCATAAATGAGGATAGCTTTGGCCTATCCACTGCCTACCAAGCCTTAAAGCAGTGGCAGGTGCAATGATGTAGGCAACATTCACCAGTAGTACCCGGCATCCAGATGCATTTTTTTATGGATATGTTTAGCCTGTGCTACTACTTCTCCATTGCTGTGCCTGTACAAGCTAGCCTGAAGCTGTGGCCCTTCTGCATGGAGTTTGCTTGCATCTCTGCTCAGGTCAAACAGGGAGAGAAGCAGAGCTGACCCTGCTGGATGTGTGAAGTGTTGGCCAAGAGAGATAGAGCTGTAATCGGCTCACAGGTGTGATGTGCTTGAAACCAGCATATGGGCTCCATACCTATACCATGTTGGGTACTGCTGTCTGAGCCTTGCCTGAACTTATGGGGGGTGTACCTTAGTCACTGTGAGAAAAATACAGGAGTGTCTTCTGAAGTTTATTAAAATGTGACTGAACTGTGAGAAATGAAGAGGAAAAAGGAACAGCTTCTTGAACAGAGCAGTCCTGCTGTTCAGGAAAGTAAAAATAAAGCCCAGAATAGAGTGGAAGATACATACAGGGAGACACCGAAACAGAGATTTTAAAATAACCATATGGAATGAATGGAGAATGAAACTGCAAAGTGAACTGCAAACAGAGCAAATTTACATGAAGCTGAACAAAACCAGGGAAGTTAGACTCACTATCTTTATCTTGTGTGAAGGTTTTATTGTGCCTTCAGGATAAAAAGGAGCTTGAAAGGGTTATATATCTCATGAAACACATCTGCTGAGCTTCTAATGGTTATGCTGCAGGTAGAAGACATTGCTTATCAAAGCCTAAATAATGTTCTCACTTTCACGTATAAAGAGGAACCATGAAGTCTGGGAGTGGGATTCCCCAAAGCAAGCGCACGCCAGAAAAATACCTACTCATTCACTGCTGGCAGGGCTGGGAGCCCATGACTAATTCTTCATCAATTAGGCTACTGATCTACTGTTAATCTATACACAAATCCTGTCAGTGCTGTTAGTGCTTAGACAGAAATAAAGCAAGATATAGACAAACCAAATAAATTATTGTTTTCTATGCATTGTCTATGCTAGTGATCATGATGAGACTGTTCCTTGGCAAGGTTTGGGATAAATGAGCCGATCACATTCCCTTTCACTCTGGAAATGTCCCAGGGTTTAGAATCTTCTCAGGTGAATTTAGTGCTTACAGAAAATACTATACTGACAGCCTTGAAAAATTAAGTCTTTGTTTCCAAAGAGCAGATGTATGCCTGGTAGAAACAGATTTCTGTGCAATTTCCCACCAATAGGCTGCCAGATGTTCTCTGGAAAATGGGATTTTCCACACGAGACTCGGCTCCTATGCCTCTTGTTAACAGCAGAAGGGACATCCTCACATCTTCTGCAGACCCTCCTCAACAGAGCAAGGCAGCACCCATGCTCCTTACTGTAAGGCACCCAGACGCTGCATGACAGAGCGGATGTATGTGCATACCTGTGCTCGCGCTCTGTTGCCTGGGTAATGGCCTCCAGCATCTTCCTCTGGTAAACCTGACTGCAGCGGAGCTGCCACTGGCACCCCAGCCCAGCCTTGTCTATGTCTTCCCCATCTTCCCTGATGCCACTGAACCCCACAGGCTGTCTGTTTTCTGTCCAGATCTCTTGGTGTAGCCCTGCTCTATAATTTCCCTGCTCTCTGCACATGTTCACAACCATCCTATTTGGTTTCAGCCCGTGACAGATAGGGCTGGATTCAATCCAGTGAATCAGCAGCTCAACTCGCCATTAACAAAATGCCTTTTCCAGGTTCTTAAGACAATGGCACCAGATCTTGGCTATAAATCTTTTGCTATAGCGCAACCACGCTAACAGGTGTTACAAAATTCTGCTCCAGGTACATGGAGCACAAAGTGGTTCTTTTTAACATATACCTGTGATGTTCCACATTCCCATTCATCCGAGAGTAAAACAGGACTCATGGGACCCAATGGGATATCATACCATGTATTTGGCAGGTTTGCCTGCTACCCCTTGATGTTTTTTTGTTAGTCAGTTGCCTCAGTGGGTTTAAAAATATTTTAATTGATTCAAATACATTCACAACATTTCTGTAATGGTTTTTAATTGTGTAATTAGTGTAAAGACATATAATCAGGTAATTAGGCTGTGTAATTACAACGTGTAATAATATTCTAGTAGTTATAAACACCCTTTTTAAACACAGAGGGAAAAAAAGCGTGCATATAACTCCAAACCAATAACTGTGAGTCCCAGAGTGTCTGTAAATATTTCCTTACATATATTCCAGTTTTCCTTGTGTGATCATGAAAGTTTAAATACAGAAATATATGCTATTGTAAGGCTGCTGGGGAGACACCAGATAGTTTTGGAAATCAACTCCATTAAATTGTGTAGTGCCAACATGAAATGGTTGTGCTCAGGTGGGGAAAGATGAGGGAATTTAGCTGAAGACATGATTATAAAGCACACAATTCCTGCCTGGATGCCCTCAATGCAAAGGATAACGGTGCTTTTATCACGTGGCCTAACTCTCCTTTTCCTACAGTGAAATTGGATGCTGGCCCAATCCAGCTCTCCTTGAGGTCGGTGAAAAAGTTCCCAGTGGCTTTGGCAGACTCACACTCCCTGCAAGGCTGATCCCACTCTGTGAAAGGCTTTAAGGCTCCTTGTACCCATGGGAAATTGGTGCCTTATTCTGCTCCCTCCTGCTCCTGCTCTGGTAAAGACAACCTTCGTTTCAGGGGTGTAAGGCACTTGGATTCATGTACTTTTCTAAGACAGGGTAATGTGTCTCAAAAAGAGAATTCGTTGATGTTAAGTTTCATCAGCTCCCAAGTGAATCACACAATTTGTTCCATGATGCTGAAAAGTGTTTTACAATTCACAGAACTGAAGTACAATGGGATTAATAGTTAGTAATTACTGACTCGCTTTGAGGAGTTCAGGTGAATGTCTCCAATGTTCATCTACATTTTACTCATTTTAAGAAAAGGATGGTAAGTCCCCAAACCAGGCACATTTTGAAGGTTTTCATATGAGACATCCTTCACCCCCAGCTGTGGAAACAATGCTGTACCTGTCACTGGTTTTGTACAGAATTAATGAATAGTTTGCAAAATGTATCACATCCTCGATAGCTGATGGACATGTTAATAATGCCTTATTTAGATTTTGCAGAAGCATGACCCAGTTTCATTCACACATTGGCACTGCAGTTAACTACAGTGAATACAGTGTTTAATTCAAACAGGTGCCAATGCTGGAAGGCTTCTGTGCAGCTACCTGAGTGGAAAACCCCTCCTAACGGTGCCTCACATGAAATAGCACAGCTGGCTAATACCTCCTTTGCAATCTGTACAGATCAGTTCAGGATGTGGCAGTCTTTTCAAAGGGTCTGAGATACTTCGAAGGTCAGCAAGCAGACATGCCAACCTAACAGCTTGTTGCCACCAAGAGAAGGTTTGGCTCTACCTCTCTCCTCTGCCTCCTGAACCTGTAGACCATGTGTTGTGCAACAACAGTCCATATGCTGCTGAAGCTTGTGGGGTGTTTCTGTGAGCTGATCTAATCACTAACACAACAGGAATGTATTTGCCTTTTTTGCTCTGTGAGCAACAACATGCAGCCTACCAGCCATGAGGCAGGAGGATGGAACCTGCACCTAGGGGCAGAGGCTTGAGGTTGCTTGGGGAAGGCAACTGGACCTCCTTCATTTGGTGGTGATGAGCTGCTGAATCAGCTCCTATACAATGCACATCATTAGTAAGAGCATCCAAGAGAGCAGCCAAAGCACCCTTCTGTGCCACAACACATTCATTGCTAATGGAGACTATATATTCTAATGGAGACTGAAAGCGTGTATACAAAAGATAAATAGACCTATGATCTAATATTCTCATTTTAGTTCACTAACTAGAATCAAAATCTTACTTTTGTGCTGCTACTGTGTTAAGAAAAAGCTGCTTCTCCTCTCCCCAAAGTGAAAATAATAGTTGTTCAGATGAAAAGCCACACTGCCATGCATCGAAAATGATCATCCTAACCAATTAATACTTTTTTGTTACTTAAGAAGATGTGCCTAGAATTATACATATTGTAATGGTCTTTGAGGCTCTTAAAGCTTGAGTTTTCCAGTGCTACTAAAATGTTAGCCACGCAGACAGCCTGCAGTGAAATCCAGGTAAATACGTTTGGAGTATATTCTATTAGTGAGATACGTGTGTCTATCCGCCAACAGAGCATGAGAACCATCAGGACTGGAGGCACCTCCTGATGGACATGGCAGCGTTTTGTTCAGAACATGCCTTAAAATTGTCAGTTCACCTCCTTTACCACAATAGACTCAAAATCATGGAAAGACCTATCTGTTGAAGACAGAGCTGGCTTTTCCAGCTTCTGGCCAAAGTGGTCTGGGGAGTACTAGGGCAATGGTAGATGTTGGTGCATAACAGCACATTACAACTCCATCCCTAACTGATCCAGGGGCAGAAACGGCTGCTTGTGGAGAAACTAACTCATTTCTTTGCCTGACAAACTGACTTCTTACTGTATTGGACCAAACACCTGCTGGAAAACTGCATGGAAACCTCTCTATATTCAGTTGGGACAGTGGGGAAAACTTCTCCAAGCAAATGTTTTATTCATTGAATTTAGTTCCATGATTTCTGCTGGTGATTTCTGTGGTAGCAGGGTTTGATTTATGCACGTTTGCTGTTCACAGCTGAACCTGCTTGTTCTGTTTGTGCTATTCTGAGCCAGTCCATCTTCTGCTTGCTACTCTTATTTGTTCTGGTAGGATGGTTCCTAACTTCATGTGGTGTGTTTTTCTTCTTCCTGATCAAATATCTGAAACTTTTGGAGAAAGGAGAAAAAATCAAAGCTTTCTAACTGACGAGGTGAAGCCACACAGAGGAAAGCTCTGCATGATGTGCAACTTTTTTGGTCAGACTTTCTCTTTCTTGGAATTTGCTCTGAGTTAGCTGATTGCTAATATGAATGCTCGTAGCAAACAAAGACTGAAATATCAAAGCAACTGCATGAGTTTTATTTGTAGGTATCTTGGTAAACGCTTCTTACTGCTGATCTCCAGCAGCTCAGCCAGTGCAGTTTTGCTACAGCAGCTGAAGTTTCTCATGGCAATCACTCAATGTACACAGGTCCTGCTGAACCCGCTGATCAATGAGACACAGAGTTTTTTCCCTGTACAGTACAGATTTGGGGGTTGCTGCTTGCATAAGTGAAAAACCAAAAGCCCTGAGCCGACTGGAGTGCAAAGGAGCCTGGTGCAGCATTAATAAGAGCGCAGCATTAATGAGAGCAGCACTCAGCCCTAGCTGGGCCTTGCCTGGCAGCCAGGAGCAGGGCAGCTGCCTGCCAAGCCACTCAGCACCACGAGGAGCAGGTGCCACCTTGTCCCCCCGGCACCACTGTCCTACCATCACATCCTGCCCTGCTCGCTATATAGAGACACACCTTACCTGCTGCATTTGCTGGAGAAACACAGGTTGGTTTGGGACGTATAGCCACGCTGTGCAGACACAACGCCTGCAACACCACTTGGCCTCATCCGTCTGAGCAGGGTGAGATTTATGCTGGTCCCTCTCTGGCTCTCCCTCACGTTATTTGAACAAAACAGTATCTCCTTTCAACTTCCTCAGTTTGATGAAACTTGTTTTTAGCAGTTTTTTACAGTAATATGCACTTTTTTCACATATTCCTCATGAGGACCTCCAACCGTTTCAGAAGTGTTAACTGAAAAATCCTTACAGAAGATGCTGGATGCAAGCAAATAGTGCTGGAGCCTCAGGGGAAACTGAGGCATGGAGCAGTTATGTGCTTGCCCAAAGTGATACAGAATTGGAAATAGTCTTTCAACTGCCCTCTCCTCTGCTCTGGCCTCAAGGCGAGGACTGATTCCAGCCTCCTCCTGTTCTGCTTTTTGGGTGCTTTTGAGCAAAAATACAGTATTCATTTTGAATCCAGTCAACTGTAATTATTCCAGCAATGAATTACTTCTCCCTTTCCTGCACCTAACTGTATTTCTTTTGATTGCAGAGGGCTAGACAAGCTCTTGATGAGGCAGACTGGGCAGTAATGCTGGGGGACACTTGGTGTTTGTTCATCACACAAAATGACACAACTCAGAGGACCCTGAGCAACTGCCTGCATCTGAAAGGGGGGACACAGCTGTGACAGGGGGTTAATTCTCCGCTCAAGCCCATAAATCCTGCACACCAGCAGGGTTTCTTAGCTCAGCTAGTACTGTAATAATGCAGCTATGAGGCTGTGAAGACCTGAGCCAGGCTCTGTCCTGTGTCTGCGTGGGCTGCTGTGAGCTTAGGGGATCTGTGCACCACGCTCCATTAGGTGATATACACATGGCCAAAGACAAAAATACCCAAAATGCTCCTTTCCAGATGGAAACAGCATCTCAGCAACATCCGGAGGAGGGAAATGTCACACAGAAATTGAAATGCAGAGTCCAAACCAGCAGCTCAAAGCACATTCACTTGGCACAAGACGCTGTGCGGATATTAGCTGAGTCCTAAAACCAATATGGCTGTGTCAGCTCAACACTCTGCTGACGTGCGTCACCTCTGGGCTTGGTGCTGGTACAGAGCCATGCTGCTGCAGCTGCCTCCAGGCCTGGAGCAAGCAGCATCCCTCAAGGGCCATCATCTCCAAACCCCACTGCGTCGCCACAGTGCTGCTGCGACCTCCCTCCCTCCCAAGCACAGGGATGCATGTGCATGGAAGAATATGCTGCCGTAGGCTAAGTTTAGATGTACCCAATGCTCTCCTAACACTGTCTCAGCATGCAAAGTAATTGAATTAAGAAGATTTTTCCATTGGGTACCAACAGCTTTGCATTCTGCCCATCTTTTTTTTAGATGCTTTGAACTGGGAGTTATAATCTGACTCCAGGTCGATCTCTAGGTATAGTCAGCTGGACAGAGGATAATGAGGTTTTTGTTTCAGGAGAAGAAAACTGTCTTCACAGCTTTGTTAGAACAAAGATTGCATGCTTGATTCAGATCTTGCTCACACTGCCGTGAGGGTTGAACTAGTTTGTTGCAGCCACAGCAGAAATCAGGTGATGGAGGTTTATCCTGGATGACCACTGCACTGGCGAAACCCACTCATGCCCCATGCTATCTGTTGGAGGTGCTGGATATGGATTCAGCCTAAAAGGTGACTGAAGCTTGGATGGAGCTGCCAGACACAGCACACCCTGGTGCAGTGCTGGTGAGGCTGCACGTTGACAGCACTTGCTTTTATCCCATGTTTTCCTCAGCCGTAACAAGAGAAACGCTGCATCTTCAAAACGCTGAATTTCCTAGACCAGCTCTTCTCTTCTCTTTTTCTTTCAAAGGAAATTGCTGCAAAGTGTTGATTGACAGTATTTGTGAATATAGCTTTTTGCTTATCTAAAAAGCACTTATGCTGTGTCTACTGCTCATTAGAAATAGTTAATATCTATTTTCTGGAAGCTAAAAGAAGTTCCCCAGGCATGGCTCATGGCCCATTTAGTTTCTCAGCTGCAGAAAACTTCATGGCTTCAATCAGTATTGTTGACTTCATCTCAGGAACCCAGTAGCATAAGCCCTGGTAGCATTTCATTCAAATTGTGATCTGTAGATGAGAATTGATTATTTTGTATGCACCGACCTTCAGAAAAGCTTCTTATAGTAGCTGCTGAAATGATAGTATCTCCTAGGAAGATTATCATCATCAGAGGCAGGTTGGTTGGTTCTACCTTGTTTGGCTGAACAAGGGAACAAATTTTCCAAAGCACAGCCTGAGATCTTATTGGCCAGAACTTAATAGGCAGCGCCGGTTCCCTGGCACGTTTTATGAGCTACCCCCACAGCAAAGCTCTGAGTGAAAGGTACTGGCCATGCCTGTGTTGCAAATATTTTTAAGTATAACTGTTAGGTAAATAACCAATTTTTCAGTTCAATGGCTGAAGCAAGCAGTGGAAAAAATAGTTTGGGGTTGAACTGAAACAGAATTTTTATAATTTTTCTTGAAAAATGGGGGTCCCACTACTTCCTATTGCATCATTTTCTTTAAAGTTAAACCGAAATATTTCATTAAATACTTTGTGAGTTATTTAGATACTTGAAAAACGTTTTTATTGGTCAGTTTTAAATGAGCCTAATGGTGCATAAGCAGCACAAGGAATCAGCAAAGCCTGGCTTTCAATGAACAGCACATCTCCTCCTTCTACATGGCCAGAGTACAACAACCCAGCTCCTTTGCCACAGCCCCATGACACCTCTATAGCAATACCCTGTTTCCTCTTACACCCATGCACCTTCTGTCTATGATATCTGTCTTTCTCATGTCCTCGGAGCCTTCACTAGTACTTCCAGCTCCCTTCACACCCTGGACCTTTCCAAACGCCCATGCTTCCTGCATGCCCCAAATGTCTCTCACAGCCTCTCTCCTACAGGACTTATGGCTTCATTCCACTTACCCTACATTTTTATACCTTATACTTTATTTAACATGACAGATGATCAAGAAATGGCAGGCAGTGCAGCATATCTGAAATGAGATTTGTGCTGAGTTGGTCACCCAAGTGCTGTTAAGCTCTGAATCTCCTGGCTTTCCCTTAGTGGGATCACTAGCTAATGCTCTCTTTTTTTTTTATCCAGCCATTGATCTTCAGAACACTTCTGGGAGTTTGATATTTTTAAGATGCTAGCCTTTTGTAAAATTTTGTTGAAACTGAACAATGGGTTTAAAAGTTATTAGGGAGGGATTGATGAACCGGTGGGCAGCTAGGCAGTGTAGTTTCATAAGGAAATTATTTTGATGGGAAAATAAGAAATTTTTGCTTTCAGATATCAAAATGAAATGTACTAGCATTAAAAAAAAAATCCAAGTAAAGCAAAGCATTAAACTTAACAGCCATCCATTAAAAGGCTTTGTTTCTTGAAATAATATTGCTCACTGAAATTGCAGTTTGTCAAAAAAGGCTCCATAATTGGGTTTGTGTTGGTTTGAGATCTAGCTGGTACACATCATGCCACAAGGAATCATGGCAAAATAGTTGAAACTGAAGACAAATTTCTGAATATATTGATTGTCATTGAAAAAGTCCTTCTATTTCTCAGAGGACAGGGAAATATAACAATCAGAAATGTCGTCCTTGCTACCATCTCTGAAAGTATGTGAATTTAACTCCAGAACTTGGACATGTTGCAAACCTAAGTAGGGAACTACAGTTCCTTTACTTGTGTTACCTAAACGTCTAGTGCAGTGTGCAAGCATATGACCTGCCACTGTAGTGCTAAGGCTGGTTTGCCTGTCATTGTCTTTTTAAAAGCAACAATATTAATGCAGTCCCGGAAGGATGGGAGGGCTAGCCATTCATTGCTATAAGACACAAATTCTTTCTTTAAATGAGAATGCAAGTTAAAAACCAGATTATCCAAATGGGAGAGTGGAGCACAGAAGGAGGACTTTTTTATCTTAAATACTTCATTATGTTCATTGGGAATTGGGAGCTAATCTGTCACAAGAAAATGGCAGACAAAGCAAAATCGTAATCACTGGAGACTAAGCTTCTTGGAAACTTACAGAAAGAAGTGTCAAATACTAGGTTAATTCACTTTTTACTAATTCAATAGGATTCAAATGGCAACGTGGAGTGGGAATGCCAAGAGACTGCTGTACTTTCGAAGGCAGACACAGACCATAGAAAGTTGACCTTTGGCTCTACACATAGCCCTGCCAAAATGCATCAGCTCTCTCCTAACATATTCACACTGCACCCATCTCCATCACATGTCCAAGTCTGCAAGGACAGTCCTGTCAGGAGCAAGCAGTTATCATTCTTCAGAAGAGCCTCCACTTTTTGGGTGCGTGATATTCAATACTGACAACCCAATTTTCAGAGATTTGAGAGGCATGTCTAGGTGAATTGCAATTCTGGAAATAGGTAGTAGATAGCTAAAGTTGTGAGTCCAGTGATGAAGGCATCCAAAGGTAGATATCCTCTCCATTTCTGAGTCTCCCTAGTTAGAACGTTTGTGACTACAGAGTTAAGATATATGTATTTTTTTTTATTGGCACCTGTCTACCAACAGCTGAGCAGAAACCAACCTTTTTTTTGCATATTTCAGCCATCAGTCATCCTCCAGATTAAATTTTTGGTCAATTTTCATCAAATATGTGCTATACTTGAGTCAATGATCTAGAAATGAAAAGTACCAAGTACCTCCAACTGTCAAAGCTAGCCAGTTCACAAATTCCACTCTTAGAAAAAAGGCACAAAACATTAACTAGACTGGACAAGTGATGAATTGCTGCATTCTTTTCTGTTAAAAAAATTGAATTGGTCAATGCAGTGGGCTTTGATCTGAGTGATAGCTGTAACAGCCCACATATACTTATTATATGATAACATTCACCTCCTCTTCCCAAGCAGGCTAAGAATGACAATACCATTTATAAAGGTTTTACTGTCAAAGTTCAGAAAGTAATACTAGACATACATTTAAAAAAAACCAGAAAAAAATCCCTTTAACTTCTGTTTTTTTGTCTGCTTAAATGATCATACAATCTTTTCTATAATTATGAAAACATAAATTGAAAAAACACCTAGTCTTTGAGATTTTGAAATTTAAAGGTCTGAAATCAAAGTGAAATAAAGAGATTTGCTAAGCAAATGGGATACAAATACATGATCTATGAAAAGAGAGGGGAGAAAGGCAGGGAAAAGCAAGAAGAAAGAACTAAGGTAGAACTGAGGTACAGCTCAGGAAACCTGACAGGAAAAGAAATCGAATGTTTAATATTATTTATCATAAATGCCTAGTTTGAAAAAGATTACACTTTCTCTCTCTGCAAGTTTTTGACGAGGGCCTTAATTTATGTAAGAAACTAATCTAACTATAGGTCTAGACAAACATAGGCTGATAACTGATTTCAATGCTATGCAGAGCTTTAGAGAATATTCTGAAGAATAATGGGACAAAATGTAATGCAGGTTTAGCAGGGACAGATGGTGCTGAACTAACCTGACAGGTTTTAGGTGTAGCTCCAGAATATTAAAAAAGAATCTACGTAGCATACAGTATGCCATAGTGGGAACTGACATCACTGGCCACCAGGATCTCTCACGGTGCTTACCCCATTTCCCTGCCATGGTAACTATCCCTGTGCTCCCAGTGCTCTGAAGGGTCCTGATACTCATACATGTACAAACACCTACGCTTCAAGGCTTGTAAGAGCACACTAAAGAAGGCACTCTGTGAAGTGATAAGCACAAAAGGTGAGAGGATGGCACCATTGAAAGCATGTGCGTTCACATGCATAGGCACAAAGTAAGGATTTGGGTGGAAAGGGAAAAAATACGAAGATGCCACTAACCCTTTCAGGTGAACCAACAGGACCCAGACTGTTGGTTGGTCTGTTCTCCTGCTGGACCTCACAGCACCATGAGCTTCCCTTCCTGGACTTCTCTTCATATTTCTTCACTAGGTCAGATCTAGTCTTTGCCTAGAAGTGGGGAGAATTGGTCCCTTCCAAAATGGACACCCTGTGAGAACCAGAGATCCAAGCAGTGACCTTTGGACTTCCTCTTTGCACTCAGCTCCAGCTTCTCCAGTGGTTCCCAGGTTGTTCTTTCAGAACCACTTTCCAGAATACAGAGGGCAAAGGTCAATACTACCGTATCCACAAAAGTTTTTTGAGACATGTTGTGTGAGCAGATACTCTGTATCTACCTGCAAGGATATTAACTGCACTGAAAAGCAATAGATGGGCTTCAGAGGGGCTTAGGGAAGAAGGTGACACCTTGGCAAATTGTTTGTGATCAGGATATTATATAAAATCATTCTGAAATATGAAATCCTATCAGTTCATGCTGTAATCCTCAATACTTAGCATTTTTAGAACATTTTTATACCTATATTTGTGTCTGAGTACAACTTTACTCCCTCTAACCTTTGTGAGAACTGCTTGATAGATGAGCAGACACAGCCTCGGATGCCAGCTGCTCACTAGTGTATAAATGATTGATCAGTGTATAAACCTGCTGATCTTCTGGCATCATTGTAAACATACTTCTAATCATTTCACAGAGCCCTTTTAGGGATTTATTTAAGATAAGCTTGTCAGTCCTCTTCAAGAAAATAGTTGGGCTGATGGTTATATGGGGAGATTTATTGTACTTAATAACATGTCATCTTTGCCCATATGGGCTAAGAATTAACAACTACAGAGCAGCAGGGAGCATACTTATAAAAATGAGGCAGAACAATGGAGGGCAGTTTTGCTCTTTAGACAGCTACTGTCTGCTTGGAAGTGCTGAGGCCACATGACAGTGAATGCTCAAAGGTTTTCAGCTATCTTTTTAAACTCAACAATTAGATATTGGAGGCTAGTTCTGAAAGGGCATAGAAATTCAGCCTTAACGCTGATACAAATTTTTATTCTCCCCAGCAAAATTGCTCCTTAACCATTTGGCATTACTTCTTTCCATGTTGCCAAATCCAGCATTTTGATTAATGATGCAAGTACTATGTTTTTGTGGCTGTTCTCCTAAGTACGGCACTTTTATACTTGGCCAGCATGGCTTCTGTACCGAATTTCCAATCAACTCTTTGACAATGTTTTCTTCTCCTTAATGTCTGAAACACACTGAATGATTTCTAGTACACTTCCACTTTCTCTAGTAGACCGATATTTGTCTCTGTAGGATATATGATGTCTGATCTTTATTGTTTTATCAGAGTTTTATTTGCAAGGGGTCAGCCAGTTCTTATTGTCAGAGTGTTATGATAGTTCTTCAAAGGAAATGCGAACGTATTTGATACACATCAAACATTAAAACATCTGAAAAATGGTGTTTGAAACTCTGTGATCAAGGATAAGTATAAGACACATGACCATTTTAAAAGTGTATGAATTGCTCTAATGGATTCAATTTATTCCCACCCTCTAAAATTCTTACTGATTTCACAGGATGACAACCCCC
>VYZV01034371.1:83761-103379 GCA_013401275.1 Pandion haliaetus
AAAAAAAGTAGTAAACATTTTGCATATAATGAGTCCATTTTAGCTATGCCAATCTAATCTGATATGTGCATGTGCTCTTTTTGAAGTAACCGCTAAATAACTGAACTACTGTACTCTGCAGAGATTCCAGATGCATCCATTTTACCGGGCATTTACATAATACTGCTATTTTTCTCAATTCTTATAGAATGTGTGCTTATCTTTCACATATATTATTATGGTAGAAATGTAAAAAGTACAGCTAAATGATTGACTCTGTGTTCAGGAAGCAAGAAATTATCTACCTTTACACCTAATTGCTGGTAGCAATGCTGGTAGATTTACTTGGTATTTCAAGATGGTTGTCCACCTATTGGACCCTACAGTGGGCATTCACGGTCTTCAGATATACTAGACAGTGGGGAGTATTCATACTGTAAATATCTACCTTTATTGACTGAGCTGTCCAAGTGCAGTGAGAGGTTATGAAACCTTTGGAAGAGTGGGGAAGGAAAGCAAACAAAGTCATAGGGAGGCAAAAAGTGCCCCGACACTGTTAGTTCAGAGAACAGGGCATATGTTGGGATGCTTTTGTGTCTGAATTCAGCACACATGTAGAAAAGTGGCTCCTGGTCTTCTCTTCTTCTTCACATCTTTTCGTCTCCTTCTAGGGAGGAAGAAGGAGGAAACAGACCTACAAGACCCAGATTTTCTCCAGATTGCTGGGAGCCAGGGGCAATGTCAATTTTCTCTCTCTCTCAGCAGCTACAGTGAAAAGGACCAAAGAAGTCTTCATGTATGTTAGCAAATGGGTCATTCTATAAGCATAGGCTGAGGCAAAATGATACATCAAGGAGCAAAAAACATACCCACACACTGACAGAGAGCATGTGGAAAGTCAGCTGAACATGAGATGTGCTGGCAAACAGAAGAGCTACTGAGTGTCTTGGCTGCAGACAAGGAAATGCTGAGTAGAGGGGTTATAACAGCTCTGGGTATGGCAGTCACCACCACTCCTGGAAGAGTGTCCAGCTCTGATTCCACAATTTATGCAGTGCTGATAAACTGGAGGGGACTCAGGCCATCCCACAGCCTGTGTGATATATGAGAGTAGTTTAAATGATCATGCTGATTTTTCAGCCTCTTACCAGACACGGAGTTATACAAAGAGCAGTGAGTTTTGGTTTCAGCATGCACGTACTAGACAGGAACAATACACTCCGTGATTAGGAGAGAATCAGCTGGGAACATCAGAAGGCAGAAGCTGAGGGAAACAGCATACAGGAACCTGAGCAATGGCCTGTCTTGTGTCAAACGCTGCCACCTAGAAGGGTGCAAGTGCTTTGAGATGAAAGAGCATTTTGAGATGAATAACTTTGTGCAATGACGTCCTCATGCCAGCTCATTATGATCCTGAAATTTTTAAATTTACAAAACTAAGGTGAAGGTGGTTCGTAAAATCAAATGTGCTGTGGTGAAAATACATTTAGTCAAACACGATTGCAACTAAACCTCTATTTTCAGTTTTACCATGTCTGTAGAGTACATTTCATGCTAAATGCTCTTGAAGTAGGTGCATAAAAATATTTCTGACAGCTAGAGTGCTTGCATGCCAAATGCCTGAAAGACTATACATAATAACATGGACCATGTGCTATGAGCAAATTAATTTATTTCATTGAAAAACATGAATTAAGAAAAAACATATCCTCCAGATACAGGAGATAGGCAAAACATCTTTGGATTATAATTTCACTTGCTATCTATTGTGTTCCTTTCTAGCAAATGAAGTTAGTACAGACCTACAGCAATCTTGAGTGCAATATTACTCATGAATATCACATCTCTGTTTCCTCTTCCACTGCTGTTTTCTGGTATTGTATCAAGTAAAACTGTACAGACATATCAAAGTCAACAAAGATCTTGGCAGCCAAGAGCAGAACCCTAACTTTCAGCCACAGCAGACTTGGGCCTGGTAGGGTCATCCCACAGCCAAGGAACTAAAATACATGGGTGCCCAAGTCTGGGCCTTCCCAGGGCGAGGCTTCCCAGGCATCCAGGGAGAGGTCAGTGGGAATGACAAACTGGAGTCCACCAAGCTTGTTATTCAGAAGATGAGGGACTCAAGAGAAAGTGCAGATCAACTCTGGAAGTAGTCCAGAAATAACAGGATCAGTTTCAAGGTTCTAGAATAAAGCAATATAATAATGACTGGGTAAATAAAGAAAAGCTACTCTGCCAGCACCAAACAGATCAACTTTTGCTTGTTACTGTAGTAAGCAGTCTTGACACTACCTGTAACAGAAACCAGAAAGTCAGATATCTCAAATATCTCATTAGGTATGACTTATATGTCTCATTGGGTATAACTCTGTGTACTGGATTTGTGTGGCAGGGTTTTGGTAGTGGGGGAGGGGCTGCAGGAGTGGTTCCTGTGAGAAGCTGCTAGAAGCTTCCCCAGCTCCAAGTTGGACCCGCCTCTGGCCCAGGCTGACCCAGTCAGTGATGGTGGTAGCGCCTCTGGGAGAACAGATTTAAGAAGGGGAACCTGCAGAGGGGGAGGGGAGTGGGATGTGTGAGAAACACCCATGCATACACCCAGGTCAGTGAAGAAGGAGGGGGAGGAGGGGCGTCTGAGGAGGCTGATGGCCCTGCAGCCCGTGGTGAGACGGCAGGCTGTCCCCCTGCAGCCCATGGAGGTGAGCAGAGGAGCAGATGTCCACCTGAAGCCTGTGGAGGAGCCCACACCGGAGCAGGAGTGTGCCCCCAAAGATGGCCGTGACTCCACGGGAAAGCCCACGCTGGGGCAGTGTGTGACTAAAGGGCTGCACCCCATGGAAAAGACCCACGCTAGAGCAGTTTGTGAAGAACTGCAGCCCATGGGAAGGACTCATGCTGGAGAAGTTCGTGGAGGACTGTCTCCCATGGGAGGGACCCCACGCTGGAGCGGGGGGAAGAGTGTGAGGAGTCCTCCCCCTGAGGAGGAAGGAGCGGCAGAGACAACGTGTGAGGAACTGACCCCAACCCCCATTCCCCGTCTCCCTGTGCTGCTGGAGGGGAGGAGATAGAGAAATTGGGAGTGGAGCTGTGCCAAGAAGAAGGGAGGGGTAGGGGGAAGGTGTTTTAAGATTTGGTTTTATTTCTCATTATCCTGTTTTGATTTGATTGGTAACAAAAAATTGATTTTGTTTTTTTCCCCAAGTTGAGTCTATTTTTTGTCCGTGACCATAGTTGGTGAGTGAACCCTCCCTGTCCATGTCTTGACACATGAGCTTTTTGTTGTATTTTCTCCCCCCCATCCCACCAGTGGGGAGGAGTGAGTGAATGGCCTTGTGGTGCTTCATTGCCAGCTGGGCTTAAACCATGACAATTGGGAAAACAGGGCTGTTTGCCTTGCTTTCACTTGGATTTTTTGATAGCTTCTTTATTCTAAAGCTTCGGACAACATCCTTTTTGTTTCTGTTGACACTATGCCCAGTAAGGCAGAGGTTACCTGTATTTTTTTTTCAGATGTTTTGTTTGCAGATAGAAAATGATCCTGGGTTTAAGAAACTGCTGAAGAAGAGTCAAAACAAATTCACAGTGGAAATGAGATAATGAAACTAATGACTTTTTAAATAATGAGATTTTCAACAAAATTGCTGGAACTTACTTAAACATGGAACAATCACACCTCAGTTGTACAGGCTTCCTCTGTGTGCAAGGACAAGACATTAGGGCTGGCGTGAACATATGGACAGCCTAGGCATCTCTCCAAAATGGCAGGCTGGACTGGGCACCAGCAAAGTCCTCATAGATCAGCTGTTCCCGGTCACAGTCCAGATTCTTGGTACACACCTGCCCTGATTTTTTAGTCTACATTCTTTGCCAACACATTCATGTAAGAACAGGTGAGTTACAAACTCTCCCGTTCTCTGCTGTTCTTCCTAAAAATGTGGTTTCTATCGGTAGAGAAGAAAGCGTGGATGGTGTACTATGATAATCTTAGTGTGTGACTAGCCCTACCCAGAATGAAATATGTGCCACTTCCCTTTCATATATCCATGTATTGTGAAATATCTCTGATTTTTTGTCCAAGCTTCAAAACACCATTTCTAATGCAACTACTAGTGATGGCACAGTCAGACTTGTCACTTTCTAGCTCAGTAAATATGGTATTGCTTGCAACAGGCCATAGGCTTTGTTTTAAGTTAACACCACAGAGCTCCAGATCTGTCCAGGCTTTGTATGGACTTGTCTTGACCAGCCTGAAGATTTGGTTTAGCTTGTGATAGCACTTTCTAGTGACTTCACCCCCCATTCCCATGCATCATGTCACTCTGCTTCGTCATGCTCAACCCATCTGTGTCTTGCTGCCCTACAGAATTTTTCAGCTGAGCACAGAGCCCATACGATGCATTGAGTCCACTATACCGTTTAAGAAGTGATTTTTGAGGCTGCCTAGCTTTTTGCTACCAGCATACCTTTAAGTCCCGATACTCAGTCCCTCATATCATCAGCTTGTTAAATGGAGTGATAATTTCTGTAACTGAGCTATTGTATGAGACTCCTGTCAGGTATAACAGCAAGTGGGATCCATCTTTCTATGAGACAGAAAGCAGTTCACCATGTTTTTCCTTCCTTAATCAGTGGGGAACTAGGACTCTTTATTCATGGTCTCCAAATTCTTCAGTTAAGTAATTAATGCATATGCTTAAGACTAATTTTACTTTCTCATTATACAAAGTAGAGCTGGAAAGGAACTTGTTGGATCAGCTGATATATCAATCAGCACTACTGTGAGATTGACCTTTATTTAATAAGGTATTTTAATCAGCTTTCAACTTTTAGTTTTGATGCCTCATTTGCCTCCCCTTAAGAGTACCATCATTTAGCACACTGGTAAAGTAGTTCCCTGATAAAGCACTTTTATCAAGGCTTAGTCTCAGAATACATAGTTTAATAATAATTCCACCACTATTCAGCTTTCCTAATTCAACTTCCATTGCTGAACCACAACATACCTTATCAACAAAGTCAGTCTCATTCCCCCCCCATTTAAAAGACAGAGAAATTGAGAAATCAAATGCTAAATCCAAGCTCGGTAAGAGAACCAGGAATTAAACTCAGCTATTCTGAACACCGCTCCAGGGCTTTTGCCTTGCTGCCACTCAATACCAGTAGAAAAATCTAAGTAGCTTCTCACATGCCCATGTATGTGCTTCTCACATGCCCATAAACACAAAAGTAGACATTTTCAAAAGGAAGACCTGGAAGTGTCTTTTAAGTCTGTATTGAAGAACCTTGACTTCTAGTCTCACTCCCTGTTTCATCCCCTCTGATTCTACTAAAACCTTGAAAGTACTATGATTTTCTGCCTGCCCAAGTTTGAGGAGGTTCTCTCCTGAAGTTTGAGGTTCTCAGACTTCCATCTCTGATCTCCAAGAAGAGTGTCCTACACAAAATACTGTAGACTGCTGTGAAGGAGGGGTCCCAAAAATCCTCAGGCTGGAGCTGTTCTGTGTTGTGGGACAGAATTCAATACACGCTGGGTAAGAGAGTGCATGACACTAAGGCACTGCAAAGGAAAGTCCTGGATTTGGATCCAATGACTGTTCATACAGTCCTTGGACAAAAGTTCATACCTTGGGCATAGATCCCATGGCAGTGCTATGAGAATCTTCATCCTGGAGAGATGAAGTTCCCTCTGATGCCACCACAATGAAATCTCCATGTTTATCTTTATAGTTTTTCTTTTTAAAATGTTATTTACATAGTTGAAATCACAGGCAAATGGTCACCATTATCTAAAGAAGGAAACTTTGGGGAAAAAAACTTTATAAAAAAAAAAATCTGTTAGTTTGGCTTCTAGTTGCAGGTTTCTAAATGAAATATGTCTTCTATTACTTGCCTACTGTTCTTATACTCCAGAGCTCCTTGTAGCTCATTGTGCAGGTGATACCTGAAGCAAAATAGTTTGTAATTAAACAAGAAATTAACAACTGGAGCTAATTGCAGTGATGCTATGATAGATGACCACTTGTCAGTTGAAGCTGAAAGAGAACATGTGAACTCTTCACAGCTGTGACAAGACTTTGTTCTCGGCTGACATGGCAGAGAGTCAAAGCTAGAAATGAAGGCCCGGAATTCCCAACCTGGAACCTGTGGTTGTGGGTTTCAAAGAAGAGCCTGATTTTGCCTTTGACAAGAAGGGTAAAAGCGTAAACCTTTTGACGTGGTTCCAGCTTCTTCTGGCCAGCTGCAGCGTGGCAAGTGCATGTGGTGGGCTGTCTATATCAATCCATCACAGATCACTCCCCAATGAGTTTCTTCCACTTTTCCCTTCTCAAATAGAAATTCAAGTGGTAAGTTGGTTCTGAGTTCAAAGTCACATTAAATGCTTTGAACATGGAGCCACACCAAAGCAGCAAAAGGCTAAAGTGGGTGACTCTTGAACTGTTTAGAAAGGAAGGATGGGAGGAGATTAGCAGACATGAAGAGAAATACCAGTCTAAAAAGGGAAGAGAGTAACAGAAATCCTGCGTTTTATTTTTGAAAGTATTTTTATTTTTGAAAAGTACATGCTAACTGAAATGAAAAGGTGCATACACTGACTTTTTGTCAAAAAAGTTTTTTACAAAAAAAGGACTATATAATTTTATCGGATAGAGAACATGGGTATACAGGGCTATCCGTTGGTGTTCTGACTGGATTTGTACTCTTTATTACTACAAGGGCCGTTGGCAGTTCTTTTGGCATTGTAGCTATATGTGAAAAGTTAAATCAGGTATCAATGTTCATGTTCATTCACCTAATTTTGAACAAGTTAGCCTGAATGTTTGTGAGTGTATGCCATGAGAACTATATGCTGATAAGCAGGGCTTTGCAATTTTGCAGCAGTTTGCACATGCGTTGTGACCTGAGCTATTTTCCTTTTGAAGAATGACAGCTGATATGCACTCTGTCATGTAGTCCCTCGGTGGGACAAGTGCACTGCTAGACTCCTGTCACTCACCTTCAGATACTAGTCCTTTTGCAGATGGTTTCCTGTTGCAGCAGCAGTCATGTGGGTAGCCTATTCCTGTTTACAGAAGACAATTCTCTAGCCAAGGTCCACAAATCTCTGTGCAAGACTATTTTTTTTTTCTTTTACAGAAAACTGCTTTGTCAGCAAGAAACAACTTTCCCTTAGCTTCTGTCTTTAACCATGTTTATTCTGCAATGACTGCAGCTCATGCAGATGTACAGAGCCAGCCTTCAACAACCTGGATCAGGCCCTGACAGCACCGGTATGGAGAATAATAAGGGTGTAATTGTCAACCAACTGGAAAGTCCTGGGTTGGGCATCCCGCACTGGGCTCTGCAACATGGCTATTGGGAGTAATGTGCTGTAGTTCGAGTCTGTACGAGTTGGAACCACTGCAAGGTAGATGAATCCTTTAAATCTCCTGTCTAGCTCCTGGCTCCTTTTATCTATTTCAGCCCTACGCTTGTAACTCTGGGAAATCTTTAGTGCAAATTGCTTATCTGTGACCATATGGGCCCCACAGATGAGTCAAATGTTAAACATAAACAGCTTGTGAAGCTGTTCTATCCAGGAGAAAAGCCACAGCTGTCCACAAAGTGCATCATCCACCTGCTCTGACTGATATTACTTAACAGGATAGTTTCTTCTGAATGCTCTTGTATTTATAACTTATAAGGCAGACCATATCACCACTTTCTACCATAAAAGTAATTGCCTTGCAGTCTCAATTTCTTTTGGAAACTTCTCATTTGGTCTCTTCACCCTTTGGCCAGAACTTTAATTTTATGTCATTAAGACATTACAATTCAAAATGTTAAATTATGTCATTACACAACACATCAAGGTCTATGCCTGATGTTGATGGCTCACTCAAAATGGTGTTGATGAAGCTTAAAGCTAAGATGAATTTGACTATTTTTGTTATCACCCTGCATGCCATTAGTTGAATAATATAGAGGCCTTTAAGTCATTACCATTAGTTCCTCTAAATTAAAGAAAACCATGTAATACTGTTCTCTCCCCTCCTTTTGCTAATGGCATAAGTGCAATGTGAAAGTCTTTTTAGAAATACCTTTTTTTTTCTTCAAAAGGCAGTTTCTAAAATGAAAAAGGTATGGATTGTTTTGTAAAATTTGCATGATTGGGAAACTGCATTAAATAGACCATAACCTGAAGAAAGTCTGCTAAACTTGCGTTATATTTCTCAGATGTGAAACCTGCATGGTATTTACTCTCACACCTAAGCAAGTAAGAAATGAGTAAGCACTATTTTTATCATGTAGTGAAAAAGGAAACTTTATTTTATGGCAAAAATACAGCCTTCTTCTGCCATGAATAATTTTAACAGTCAAATTCCTTACTTATGAGCATTCATTAACCTATGTAAATATCCAGAACTGTAGTCATCAAAAGCACAGAGCAGGTGGACAATTCAGCATGGTAAGTCTATAGAGAAGTACAGCTTGCTCTTTTTCTGTAATTTTCTCACCTTTTTATCATCCTGTTGCATTTCATATACTTTTAACTGTTTCCTTGTCACCAATGCTCAGAAACAGCTGTGGTGCCAGGTACTCACACAGACACTGCAGACTCTCATTAATGAGCCTCTGGGAGCTGATCTGCAAGGAAGCCTCCAGACAGAACTATTACCTGATTAAGAAAACAGCTGCCCAGCTGTCTGATCATTGCCTAATAATTTCTTGTTCTTGAAGGTTTTTCCACATAAATGAACACTGTTGTGACTCTTATACTTAATTTACTGTCTCTTCCCCTCTGCTGAGATACTGCATAATAATATCTACTTGCGTGGGGCAAAGCCTCACCAGTAGGGAAGAGCTGACAGGACAAGCAGAGGTTCTTCTCAGGTACAGTGTTTGTTGCTTCCCTGGTACATTCTCCCGGAAAACCACGATGGAGCCATGACTGTCCGTTAAGGGGACACCTTGCTTATCACAGCCTATGGGATGTCCAGGCTTGTGACCAGATGACATCACCACCATGGGGAAGGAGTCCCTGTGTTCCCACCCAAAAAACAGCCTTGACCATCAGGCCACAACTTTTGCCCCTTAGAAGACAGCAGCAGCCCAGGGACTCCTCCTTGAGGATGCTCCTCATCCATACCTGCTAATCTAGAAGCAGGAGCCAGCACAAGTCTGGAGGCAGACATTTTGTTGGTGAGGATGGGGGATGTTTAATATTCATGGCTTCTTGTTACAAGGGCTTTAACTTCACATTGTCAGAGTAGCTGGGGAGGCTGAGGATGGGATCGCTTATATCCTTAGTCTTATCTTCTTGTCTGTATGGGAGGCATGCTAGTGTTATTTGCATATTTCAGTACTTTCGCATCCTGACCATTTCCAAGAGACACATGGATACTCTACATGTAGACTAATGCTGGTGAGTATTTCTCCAGTATGTCTTAACCCAAAAGAGTCCATGGGGACGTAGTTTATGGCATAAGTGTCAAAACCCTCATGCATGTGCAGTGTGTGCCAGGGGTACAGACAGGAGGTTGTTTGGTGCCAACTCAAGGAAAAGTGTTGGCCCTAGTCTTCTACCAGCTTCTTTATCATTATGGTGTAAGTAATCAATACTCTCTCTAACCACAGACCGCTGCCCCAAACCGATCACCTGAGCATGCAGCCAGTGACTGCCAGGGTTACAAAACCTGCCTCAGAATCCTGGCCATATGAACCCAAAATCTTCCTCCTAAACACTGTGGGCAGTATCCACAGTCAAACAACTGCTAGCTGCAAAAAAATGCATGAGTACTACCTACACATCCAGTGCCTGCTTTAGAGTGCAGCCTTTTGGGCAGAAACCCTTCCCTGGTCTGCAGGGACTGTGCCCCAAAGCCCTGCTCCATCAGCACAGCATGGGGGACAGCAAGCTGCAGCTCATCTTGTACAGAGATCAGAGACCACTGGAGGGAACAAAGTGCTTGTGCCTTGTTGTCTCAGTAGGATATTTGCTCACTAGGATGCAGACAGGCTTTCCTGGCATCCAAAAGGCCAGAAGAAGGACTGATTTCTGGCCAGCAAAGTGGAGAGCTGGTGCTCTGCTGGCACTGATACCTGCCATGTCCCCACCACTGACAGGGGTGGTGGTGCCCACCCATGCTCTCGCTGTGCTCTCCTGGGACTCCTCCAGGGCTGCAGCACCACATTCAGGTGTGGAAATGCCAGGGGGATTTAGACTTGCCCTGTTGTTGCTTAGCAGAAGCTTTTTGTGAAGAGGGGGGAGGTGATATCCTTTTTAGAAGACAGGTTGCCTCTTGTTCTTGTCATTTGAAAGACAGTTTAAAAAGTGGTGAACGTTAGGCTTGACTGTGAAGGACAAAGTGGGGTGGGTCCCTTTTTGTTTAGTTCTGGTTTCCTTTGAAGCTGATGCTGTGGTACATTTCTGTGCTTAATCCAAAGAAAATGAGCTACTGAATGATTTTGTCCGACATGCTGAGGACCAAATGTTCTGGCAGAAGCTTGTGCCTGCAACATGAGAGGTGATGAGTCTCCAGAAGCTGTTTTTGCTCATAAGGTGCCAAAAAAGATTAGGTTCTTTGATACAAGTAGTTTTTGGTTTCATGAGCTCTGTATGGTATAGACAAATCAGACAGAGTGCTGATGCCAAAAGCACTTGTGGCATAGATGTGAATGCCCTTCTGATAAGTATTTTAATTTTCAAATGCAGATGAATATTACCCTTACAGAAAAGGGCCACAGGGACAGTCCTTGAAACTGATAACCTCAGTTTACCTGCAGAACAGATGTACACATGCAATTGCAAGCAACATACACTTTCCTTAACCCACAGCATTAGTAGGCTCTAACCAGGTCTGGAATCGTATGTGAAGTTTAATCTTCAAGTCCATTTATCTTTGGGCTGAGTGTGCTGACTGTCTGCAATTCAGCAAGCTAGGGCCAATCTGCTGGTGCTTTCAGATATACAGATAATGGTCCTTTTGGAGCAGGACTGAGACCAGCTATTTTTGTACAACACAGGCTTCCAAACAGCTTTTGATTTCCAATCCAGTGGTGAAGGGTTTCTAGTATCTTTGCTATTATTAGAAGCAACCTACAAAATTACAAAGGTGGTAGATGAGCTGAATACAGAATCCTGCACTAGGGGACACTTGGTGAAACTAGTAGGGGATCAATTTGAAACAGATAAAAGAAAGTACTTCTTCAGCAGTCAGTAGTGAGCTTCAGAAACTTGCTGCCACACAGTGCTGTAGAAGCTGATAGTATCAGCAGGTTCAGAAGGGATTAGACAGATACAGGGACAACAGGCCCATTAAAAAGACAAGGCAGTGACATGCCCTCTGTGGTATCTGTCACATTAGACACACAGCTGTGGATGCTGGGGGAGCACAAGGGGAAGGGGTGTAGAAATCAGCCAGGCTTGCACATGCTCACCAAACAGCATGTTTCCTCTCGCAACTGAGTGATAAACTACTGGCCTGAGCCCGTTCCATGTTCTTAATCTAGAAATGTGTTTTATCCCCAATGCGCTGCATGAATATTCAGTTACTACAGCACCCTAGATTCCTGTGAGCTAACTAATGAGCTCAAAGCAACACAATCGAACAAGAACTAGGATTCTTCATTCCTGGCTCTGATCCTTAGTCCACTGGTGCCTTGCTGTATAGGCGGTCCCATTACACAGCTCATTGCCAATCTCCTAAGACAACACTCCCCCCCATATTGTGTACTGTGCTAACACATACACCATATTACAGCCATTCATATTACAATGCAAAATCTTAAAGGAACCAAATGAACAAATCTTGCATGGTGTACAGAAAAAGATGGAGATAGTGAAACTTAAATGCTAATGAAATAATGTACAAGTGGGTAACACAAAAACATCCCATGTACAGCTCTAAAAACTGTTAAGGATAAGTCATGCATAGTGCAACAATTATGGCAATTTTGAGCTTTCTTAGATTTTGGAGGCTGAAAAACAAAACTTCCTCTGCCCCTTGCATTTCTTCTTTCCCAGTAACTTAGGAAGCAAGCCAGCATGCCAACTTCTAAGTATAAAATAAAATTAAACCAATCATTGTTTTTAAGCAAGTGCCCTTGAGGCCACCCAATAATAGTGTTTCTAAAGCAGTCCTACCTTTGTTTTCCAACTTGAGCTCCTCTGCTAGCAAGCTGTCTTGTCTGTTGCCAAGCACAAATGCCAGAAATGAGAGGATCAGGGCATCCAAGATTCCAATAATCGCCAGGATATATGCCCAGCGGACTGAACAAGCCCCCAGCGTGTACTTGTCTGTCTTTTCACCACACATCCGTTTTACCTCATCTGAATCCCAGCCATCAGGAAAAATCATACAACCCAGGACGAGACAGGCAGCTTGGAGAAAAAAGAAAAGGAGAACAATGGGATAATGAGACCAAACTTTCATTTTGATGAGAACCTACACAGTTATCATTAAAGCAACACACTTTTTCATCCTGAGCTTCAAAGCTAGGTTACTTAAAAACAAGTCACAGAATTATATGCTGTGATTAAGTATTTAATATAAAACCTAAGATACAACATCAATTACACACCTTGCTTTAAAAAAAAAAGTTGCATCCTGAATCCCTGGCCAGTTTGTGTACCAGTACAATCACATTTTCCTGGTGAGACTGATTTCTTCATTGTAATATGAAAGGCTCACACAAAAAAAGAGGGGAGAATTATTAATAACCTGGATATTCAAAGGAAACACCGGATAACTGTCAAATGGTCAGGCAAACAAACCAGAGAAAAATAGAGGAAAAAAAAATACCTATCATTTCTGGTAATCTAAGTGGTTGTAACACATATAGGTAATAGCAAGGGGTTTTTTTGTCACGTGGCAGTACCCCTTTAACTGGAATATGTTTTATGCATAAGGATTGTACTCCTCAAAAACACAAGTAATGACATTGCTCTGAAAGGAAAAATAAGCTGTCAACATTGCTGTCAACTTCTGATCTGGTTTACCTGAGGAATCAACACATGACATCTCAAACATGAAAAACTGCTGATCCTTTTAACACTAAGAGAATGAAAAGCTTCTCCCCACACAGAAAGCCATCTGACATGGACCACCAGCTGCTCCGGGTAGGGGCAGCTGTACCATGGCAAGGACAGAGGCAAAGGGTGGGTGTTTGGGTCCTCATCCATCAGCCTGCGTGACTGCTAAAATGTTGAACTTAATTTTTAAGTAGCAGAAATTTGCTTTGACCCTTGGTTCCCAGGGAAACTGCCCTGCTGTGGGATGGCAGGTAGGGTCATGGGCCAAGGTGGCTCTTGTGGAGCAGGCAAAGTGGTGTGACAAGTTTTTTTTTTCTAAAGTAATATGCTCCATCACCTGAAGCAGAGTCAATCTTGCCCACTGGCCGGCAGTTGCTGTAACATCCCCTGCCTGGACGGCTCCAGGGTGAGGGCTGAGCATGCACGGCTACTTGTGCCCAGCCACCCACACCTTGGGTGGGACATGGGTGCTCTTGGACAAGGAGACCTCAAACATGGCCCCTGCTGGGTTCTGGAGCATGGTCACAGCCCTTGCCCCAGCCCTATCCTACCAGTCTGGGTTTGGCCACAGCCTTGAGCTGGCACAGGACTTGCTGTTCAGACACAAATCCTGTGCTCACAGGGGACCAGCCTCCTTGGGAGGTTTGTTTGCCCCAGTTCCTACTGGAGTGTGTGCCTTGTGGTAGACAGTACCACGATAGGGATGCAGCACCAGGGGTTCTGCCCCTGAGAGGATATGATGTGTCCTGAGGTGGTGATACAGCATTACAGAAACACACACAAAAAAGCAAACCTATACAGTGAATCTTCACTTACATGGTCTCTCCCCACTGAGTCACCAGTTAAGAAAATCCACAGGCTGAGAAAACATGCCAATATGCCAATCTCATAGGACTAGACCGAGTGTACTTCTGCATAGGACCCAGCTTCCCACTGCCTGCAGGGACTGTCACTGGGCACAGCTGAAGGAGCGCAGCAAAGGCATGACATGTACCTTGCCAGCTGCTTTTGGACAATGTCTTTCTGTGGGCAACCCCATGTGCGTCGGCCCTGCTGTGAGTGGGGTGATGAACCAGGTGGTCTCCAGAGGTCCCATCCAACTTGAACTGATTTTTGGCAGGGAGGTGGCATGTTGGTAACAGGGGACAGAGCAGTTGGGTACTTATGGCACGTTTCCTATCAAAGCAATGAAATAGCGCATGGATACACTTAACTGCAGCCCTTGGTCATGCTGACGGACTCGTTGGGTTCACTGAAGCAAACAACGTGAGTACAGCACTAGCCAGGCCAATGGCATAGGTGCATCTTCGGTAGGGGAGGATAGCGTATTAAAATTACGTAAAATAAGAAAAATCTAAAAATAAAGATTATGTTGAATGGGTTCATTCCTCAGTTTTTATTGCATTTAGGAGAATCAGAAAATCCATATGCTTTCAGTAATTGTCTGTACTGTCTTTTCTAACTTGGGAACAAGCATATTTCCAGCATTAGCCCTTCTTTCTTAGTATGACTGATGAGATACAATGGATCCTAAACCATCTTTTATAAGTCTTAGTATTATTCTAAATTGCAGGTATATGTGCTAATTGAAAGGAATACATTGTGTGGCTTTCAGCCTTTAAACGGTTGTTGAGCCAGACCTCTGTTTGAAAACCACAGTTTATACACCAAGTAGCTCATGCAACAAAGAGCTGCCATCACTGTGGGAACTGCAACAAGTTCTTGTCTTTCCTGGACAAGCACAAGCAGTGTCATTTTACATACCTCTAATGCCCACAGAACAAAAACACACCTGCATTGAATCAATATAGTGAAATACTGGAAGAAAGATGTGAAAACAGAGCTCAGGATGGTAGTTTCCTTTTGACAGCTACACAATTGCTGTAGACAAAGCCTTGAAAGCATGTCTGCAGAAAGCATCTGACGTAGAATAAAAGCTGCACCTAAGGCATATGACAAATTCTTCCTGAGCCGTTCATTTGTGTGAAAATATAACAGCTTATAATACTTTCAAGGACAATTAGCCTTAAAACCAAAGACAATTAGGTAAGGACTGATTTACTCAGAAGATGCAGGTTGGACAAATTGTAAATTGCTTATTGCCTGCCTTAACTCATTTACACAATTTCATAAGATCTTCCAAAGATTTTAGAGAAAAACTGTACAATAATTTGCTTTCCTGAGCTGGCAACATACACTTCCAGAAAGGTTATTTCTTGCAGTCAACACGTAAGCATTGCCCTCACACTTGCGAGGGACTCCATTGAAATGATGCAGCAAATCTGCACTTGAAAATGTCCACATTTACCCAGGTAACTGTTGACAAAAGTTTGATTTACTATAGAACAGCAACTACCAAGGCCAGTTTATGTTTATTAATCGTCCTCAAAATGACAGGAAGCTTAATGCACAGTTAATGATCAATAGATGTGGGATTTTTCTGCTAATTGTGCATGAATAATTAGCAAATACTTACATCGCTGTGTTTTTTTATTACATAGCACATCAGGCATATGTTCCTGGTACTTCCGAAAAATATGTAACTTTGTTCTTTTCTACCTAGGTAGTTAAAAATATGGGCTCTTATCTCAGGAACTCAGTGCACAGCTTCCCAGCTGTGCTCCTCAGATTCCTAATTAACTCCTCTTTCCTGAATTCTGTTCCTGCACTCTTTGATATACTTGCTTAACTTTCTGGAGTCATTCTGTTGATTGCAGTTGGACTTCTCTTGGTAGGAAAACACACAGGTCAATGGTGGCTGGACTAGATCCCTTTGCGTAAAGGCAGATATCAAAGGGGGGATATTATTATTTTCTCCTTTCCCTATAGTTTAGATGCTTTCTAATAGATGACTACTTGGTCAACATCTTCAGATGCAGGAATCACACCTTACCTGTAGAGATTAACATAAGTAAGATTAGTCAACCTTGAGTCTTCACTTGCTGAAGGAATATTTTACACTGAATGCCTTTAAGAATACAGACTTGCTTAATAGTATGAAACAGGTAATGATTCATTTATCAGCTACAAAAAGACAGGTATAAAATCCACCTACAGATCTGCTTTGTATTGCTAGGAATTTTTATATTTTAATCCTTCTAAAGCAGATTAGAAGATTTTTCTCTAGAAGGAAATTACTTTCAGTTTTATACAAATTTGAAAAATGGAAACCATTTTATGCAATTTCAGTGAAACTGCTAAGAGATGATTTTATAACACAGACATGGGTCCCATATCTTTCTCTAAACTTCCACTGTTTCTAATGGCAATGTGACTGAAATGGCAATGTAACAAAGGCTACTACTGTTTTACTACTATCAAGTTCTAAGAAATTCAGAAACTTTTGGATTTGGAAAGCTCACCTACTGGACGAGAAGACTTATATATCGGTTCCTACAGACTTTTTGATTCAAGTAAGGAAAAAGTTAAATCTATATTGGTTGAAGGCAGTCTTCTGTGTGTGAGCTGAATAAATCGGATTAGCACCACCTTCCTGAGCCTGCAGACAGCCCAGCCTAGGACTTCTGTAGCTCATCAAGAGCTTTCATGAGAAGCATTGGGGGAAATTGATAAATGACTGATTAGTGTCACTGACACCATTCAGAACTATTCAGGCAACTATAAAACTTACAAGAATCATATCCACATCGTTTTCCCTTTTGTTACCTGAGAAAGCTCTTGGCAGGAATACTGCCTTTGTAACAATGGCTCTGGGCTTCCTCCAGGACTTCCTCTAATTTACTTACAAGACATGGGGTAACAAATTGTTTCTCCTATATATTCAGTCTGGTGAAGCTTTTAAAAAATAATGAACAATTAGTAGTTAAACATGCCTGATATACATTTACTTCTCTTCTTAAAAGCTTTTTTCTCCTATGAACAGCTAACAGAAACTGCCACGTGGTTTTCCTTTAGGGCTCTGAGTGACAAGACAAATTATTCGTACTAAGAGAGGGAGTCCAGGATTTTACCTCCTGGGACGAAAGCATGCAGATATGACACTTGCAGAGATTGGAAACAGACACTGAATTGTTGCTGGCACTGACAGACTTGTGACTCTCACCAAGCTAGTATTATCACAGCCCGTGCTCTGTGCATGAGCTCAAATGGTAATTAGCAAGCAAGTAGTTCATGATCCTATGGTTGTGCCAGATATGGTGACAGATTAATATTATATCATTGCATGGAATGAGGTTCTATTTATAAAAAGGCTGACTGTTATCCAGGAAACCAGTGCTGAGAAATTCCTGCTGGCAGGACTCCTCTCTCATCTTCATTCTTTTCCTGACAACATACCCAATTTGCTTGCGTGTAGAGTGTGATGATGGCAAGTTTCCTGATAAAAGAGTCAAAAAAATGGAATGGGAATTACACTGACCAGCTATTTTCTTTCCATACCCATACATGCAAGAGCCTCCAAGCCTCCATGGTTCCAAAAACTGAAAGGTTCTTCGTTTTCAGATTTTTTTCCTAAATGTTATTTACAAAAACAGTGACCCATTGAATAGAGTTTTTGCCAGCCATTTTGGTGAACTTCTAGGACAGAGAAAAATGAAAGGTGAGGACTCTGGCAGGGGATATTCATTAGGACTACAGTCTTTCAGGAGCTTGTACCTGGAAAAGAAAGGGTGAGGGGAGGTGGCTGAAGACACAGGGTCAAATAGAGTCCTGAGTGAACACAGAGGCTGCACATCCATGCAGCTGAGATTGATTTGAGTGATATGGACTGTACTAATGAGTGGGATAATAATTCTCTGTGTTTACATTTATGTTCTGGCTTGGAGCAAATGTGCAATTTTGAGGCAAATGCCCTGATTCTCTCCATTTACTGATTCCACTCACAGAAACAGTTCCGGTGCATGTAAACCAGACTATTTTTGGAGGAGCTTAGAGGTTCCTTTCCAAAAGTTCTTCAATGCTGGATGGGGACCTTAAAATTCTGACTCAATGTGTGGGCTTCGCCACCACAAAACCTGTGCCTAGAACAAGGCACTTGAACAATGAAGAGCTTCCTTCCTGAAATGGTTCTTGTGCAATATAAAGAGGTAAATGCCACATAAGACTTTTTATTTGGTGCTTTGTTTGAAGACTGCCAGATCCAGTCTTCAGCTTTGGAGAGGTTCTTCAAAGAGGTGCCAACTGGCTCCCCAAGAAGAAGACACAGCCTGCTAATTTGTGTCATAAGCAGACTTAAAGTTCCTCTGGCAGCAGGATTATCTTGGTGGTGCTCATATAGGGTTGCTAACCACATGATTGCTGTTGGGTATGAGAGAGCCAGTGAGAAAAGTGGCACGAAATTCAAGATTCAAGGGCAGTGTTCTTGGGGACGTGGAATGATAAAATCATATCTAGACTTCTGTGCCCTGGCCTCCCATGTGGGACAAGGGAGGTGCCCTGTGGAATTACTCCAGGACACTGATGTGCCACTTTCATCTAAGTGACATGGACAAAAGCAGACCTTCCTAGAAAGGTCCAAAGATGCTCTTCCCCTGCTCCTCCCAGCCCTCTGGCAAGTGAAGGAGCAAAGGTTTGTGGGTTAATCTTCCTTCAGAAAGCTTCAAACAACATGTATAATTGGGGCATTTGGTCCAGGAGACAATAATAGTTCTCATTTGAAGTATAACCCTAGAACCCCATATGATGAGGATATGAGAGGCTTCAGCATTAACTGCTTTAATTTACTTATTCTCTTGTTTTGCATCATCTTACTTGGTAATGTAGACAAGCCTGAACCTCTCCACAGGATTAAGAACATTTATAGACAGTGCTAAGGGGGAGAAAAAGGAGAACCTCCCACTGCATTCCTGTGATAACATAAAAGACCTGACACAATTATGGCCACTTGACTTATTAGGGCACTGGCTTTTTGATGCCAAATCTGGTAAGTATATATATATACATATCAAGAGATATGTGTATTTCCCATGCTGATTTTAAGAAAAGGAAAAAAGAAGTCCAAATATTCAGTGACTGGACAGCAAAGAGAAAGAAAATAATACTGTGGAAAGCGGTAGCAAGGTAGGTGCTACACTCAGGGAGAGAAGACTTGCCATAACCTGGCTGAGTTGACAGATAGATAACAGAGATATTGTGATGCCTGGTAGTTATGCTTAGACAGCAAAATGGAAGAATTTGATCAGCTATTGCAAAATGTGAAGCTGTATAACAGAAATATTGTTGACCAACAGCCATTCCAAAAGACAAGCACTAAAGAGCACGAGCTGTTCAGAAGGATGGAAACAACCGGGAAAGTGAAGTAATGTTATATGTGAAGAATGTGTTAAGCTGTAAATATGTAGAAAAGAATAGCAAAGATAGTGCAATCTACTTCAGTTAAGGTTACCTGGGGGAAGAACTGTAAGAGAAATTTTACTGCACTAAGGGGGCCTGTTTTAGACCTCAAGTGTTGGATTAATGTATGGATAGAGTCTTCTTTGATATGATACAGACAGAAACTCCTTGAGGGGTTGTGTCATCATGGGAGCATTTAACTTCCAAGTTTTGATCATTAGCCATGATAATTAAACTTTGAGATTAATGCAGTTCTATGAATAATTTAGTTAGTACAACAACTATCTTAGCTTGAGCATAAAGATAATTGTACTGGATTTACATGGCAAGGTTTTG
>VYZV01034371.1:103493-115083 GCA_013401275.1 Pandion haliaetus
CCTATGGAATAACATCTTTAAGAAGGAGAAAAAAACTGTACAATAGCACCCAGAGAAAGGAGTGAGAACATGTGAGAGAAACAGCCCTGCAGACCCCAAGGTCAGTGAATGAAGGAGGGTGAGGAGGTGGTCCAGGCGCCGGAGCAGAGATTCCCCTGCAGCCCGTGGTGAAGACCATGGTGAGGCAGGCTGTCGCCCTGCAGCCCGTGGAGGTCCACGGAAGAGCAGATATCCACCTGCAGCCTGTGGAGGACCCCATGCCAGAGCAGGGGACAAGTGAGGAGTCCTCCTCCTGAGGAGGAAGGAGCGGCACACAACCTGTGATAAACTGACCCTAACCCCCACACCCTGCCCCCCTGTGCTGCTGGAGGGGAGGAGGCAGAGAAAATAGAGAGTAAAGTTAAGCCTGGGGAGAAGGGAGGTGTGTGTGGGGGGAAGGTGTTTTAAGATTTGGTTTTATTTCTTATTATCCTGTTTTGATTTGATTGGTAACAAATTAAATTAATTTTCCCCATGTCATGTCTGTTTTGCCTGTGATGGTAATTGGTGAGTGATCTCTCCCTGTCCTTATCTTGACCAAAAGCATTTTGTTATATTTTCTCTGCCCTGTCCAGCTGAGGCGGGGGGGGAGTGATCGAGTGGCTTTGGTGGGCACATGGTACCCAGCCAGGGTCAACCCACCACAATAATGTAAGAGTATCATAGATTTTTATGGGCATGTGGCAGGTGACTCATGAGGTGCATCCCAATGACTCCTTGCAAAAGATCACAACTTCTGGTGTTCCAACCATGGTAATATGCAATAGGTATTTATAGTGCCTTGTCCAGAAAAAGTATGGAAACCAGGGACTATTAATGGATGCAGGCCTAATCACCATGCGGGCAAAAAATCCCTACAAGTGTCATGGCAATGAATTGCTAACAGCTATAGCAGAGGTAGACGACTAACTGATGAAAAAAGGGTAAACTGAAATTATACACAACAAGAGATAAAAATACTTCTTTACATTGAAGTAGGTATGGGAGGTGGTACAGCTAGAAGCCCACAGGAAGGTACGTGTCAAAAGTTACATTTACACTGTTTCACCTTCTGCGGTGTCCACTGGCCCTGGGCTCTAATAATTTTCTTCTTCTGATTTTTCTGTTTAAAGTGTCTAAAATAACATGAAAACTGTGTCATGGCCCACCAGAGTTTTTCTAATATGTCTTTGTACCACAGAATGTGTGTTACGAGCTAAAGGTCCATGGCCAGAGATCACAGGAATGACAAAGGTGCTTGCAAATGCATGTGCTTAGTCGGCCACAACCTGGGAGTCAACCGTCATGATGCCAGGTTGTTTGATGATGTGGGAATATCCAAAAGACACTTTTATCATATGCTAGAGTCTCCTGAAAAAGAACTGTATAAGTAATGAAGGAACTACTTGCTTATATTGCATCTTTGTTTTTTTGTCAGATCACAGACTTTTAATGCAATTTTGGCTTGGCTTTGCTTGGTAACAAAACTTACTATTGAAAGTGTTTATTTTGAATGCTGTCACAGAGGAGTGTTACACCTTTCTAATTTAATGTTAACTTCTCTTCGTAGAACCTGGTCTTTAGCCAAACCATATCAAACCATAGCATACTGAAATGTACTAGATTTAATTAATGAATAAACTCAATATAAATACAGTGTAGGCTACAGCAGACAGACTGGAGAATAGGTGCTATTATGAGTGGCATAGGCTAGACATCACTTGAGATTTATACAGTTGACGTTTCAGCACAAGTTACTGATCCAAGTAGTGAAGCTATTTTAAACATGGTTTTGGTAAAGAGAAGGAAGAGCTGAAAATAATCTTACCTTCAGTGACCATGAGTCAATTCAATTTAAATAAAATGAAAATATGAACAAAAATGATCCTGAAAGTGCGTTTAAAAAATGCATATTTCAGAAGGACAAACTTTGTTATGCTAAAGAAACTAGCTAACAAGTTAACTAGACTGAAGAGGTCCATACTTAATTGTGGGGAATGCCTTGAATTACTTTCAAAGACATACATTTTCTGATGTATCTTGACAAGATGAATAAAGTTCCAGGGGCACTTTAAGCTCTGTCTGAATGAGTAGAAAACTGTTTCCATCTACCCTCATTACCTATCCCCCCAAAAAGCCTTGGAAAAAGTAAAGTATACGTGAGCAGAAATATTAGAAATTATATGAAAAGGGACTAGTTAGCAAAGACAGACACATTTAGAAGGTTAGGTAATGCAGGTCTAAAAGACAGCTTGCCAAAAGTCAAACTGTGCTAAATATTTCAAGAGAAATTGAAACAAAAAGTCAAATAATGTTAAATTACGTTAACAAAGAAAGAAGAAAAGCAGATATGGACTGAGGCTGGGGCTAGGACCTAATTCTTTGCCTCATTTTTCAACGAGGACAATGACAGAGAACAGGAGGACAATGCCCTGTCAGCTGGGCATGAGCATTTGGAAATGGGAACTCCTGACTTCAAGCCCACAGCAAACCTGAAATGATCGTAACATGCTCAGGCTGGAGGAATGGACCCTCCAACCCCAAATAACTGACACATTGAACTGCAAAGCTGGTAGGAATGTTTTTTAAACAAATTTATTTTTTATATACTGGAGAACAGCATGTGTGCTACCTAATTTTTAGAAAAAACAAAACAAAATTGAGAATGGAAAGGTAATTGGAGCAAACACTCACCCATCAGTTTGACCTCAGTTCCTTGAATAATTATTGAAGGAAAGAATAACTAAAGACATAGAACAAAACACAAAGTGGGGTGATGTTAGCATGGGTCTATCTGACAGCTAGGAAGCAGTGACTTTATAAAAGAAAGCTAAGTAACACACTCTTCAGAAAGCATTTGATACTGTGTCATATAGAAACATTTATTAACCTGGAGAATACAGAGATTGGCATGAGAATTTAAGGTCCTTATGGTACTTGTCCATGGGGAGCTGACATTTTTTGCTTGAAGGGAAACTCTCGAGCTGTTGTGAGGATACATTGGGTACCTCAAGGATCAGCCTAGGTGTCAATCATTTAATATTTTCACTAGGAGCTTTGGAAAGAGTAGAGGTTTGCTAGTAAAATCCACTGATGGGAGATACTATCAATGCAGAAGAGTATTGGGACAAATGGTGAAGAATAGAAAACATATGAGTATGTTGATCAGCCCTTGGAGGACCATGAGTCACCAGTAAAATGCACCCATGAAAAAGGTAAACATGAGCATTGGCAGTACCAGGGAAAGTTTTTTTCAGCATAATGTAAGCACTAGAGCCATCCGGTGCTGGTGGTTTCTAATCTTAAGAAGAGTGATGGAACAACAAGTTAATCAGAGCAAGACTATTTGAAGACATAATATGGTACTTTAAGAAAGGTATTGCATGATGCTGTAACTGCCCATGATAAGGGAACTAGATCTGATGATTTAGTAGGCCTTCTCCAGGCTTATGAATAGGCTGAGAGATAAACATCATTGAAATTAATAAAGGATATCTAAGGAGGATACCAGCCAAAGAATTATGAGCTAGATGGAACTACAGAAAGTTATGATAAAAAATAGTGTTGTCTATATCAAACTGGGAAGAAAATCTAGCAGAATAAATGGGGGTAAGAGGCAAAGAAGGAGCTCACTATTGAGCTGTCTCACTGTGGTCTTTATAGAAATTTGCCCTTTTCTTTCTTTACTAAAGGTTTGAAAATGTGATGGTAAAGAAAGAGGAAAGGCATAAAGTGATTTTCTTTTTTTGCTAGTCCTCATCGAAGTTGTCCTGACTTCCCTGCCAAACATCAAGCAACTACAACAGCCTGGTTTTGTACTTGGGAAGTGCATGCATCCAGCTTGTTTCCAAAGCTACTGCAGTTGCAAGCAAATCTAAACATGCTGGTGAGTGGGGAACTCTGGGAGTGCACCAGCCACTGTTTTCAGGATATATATGGCAAAGTTCTGCAAGCTTCTGAGGTGGAAGCAAGATGCAGAAGCAAGAGATATTCATACAAAAAGGGAATTTCTACAAATAAGTCTATAGTAGAGTCCACAATAAATACAACCGTTTCAGCCTTTTTATCCTGAAAACTAACAACTTCGCAGCCAGTAAGTACTCACTTGCAAAAAAGGAGGCTGAAGAATGTCATGATTACTCTGTATAAACACAAGAGAATGGATCCCAGAGAGGGGGACGAGCTATTTAACTGGAAGGGCAGTCTTGGCACCTGAACAAATGGATATAAACCATCCAGGAATACATTTAGACTGTAAAGTAGAAGGCGGTTTTGAATTGTTGGGGGAGAGGTTCTGGCACAAACTCAGTAGCTGTAGCCAGGCCAAAAAGTTTTACATTGTCCAAGTTGATGATGTTAAATAGTTATTAAAGATGGAATTTGATCAGTATATTAAAAAATTATTAGGAAGTGTTTCTCTATGAGGCTAAATTCAGCTACTTTGGACCTTTAAGATAACTGCAAGAACTTAAAAGGTCTTACACCATATATCTTCAGACATCAGAAACCTGGGATCATCACTTTTCTCAGCATATGAGCTTTGCAGTAGCTGCAGAGCTGGACACAAGGACAACGCAAACAGCACGCATTTGAGCCTTAGGGCAGGAGCAGCACTGGTGGCAAACTCCAGGCTTGAGCACTATGGCCATTTTGCTGAAAAGCTTCAGATTTATTTTCCTTTGACCATAAATTTAGCAAAACTCTCTGCCTGGATAAACTCTGCCCTGTATTGTAGTCAGCAAAGCCTCGGGCTGACTGTTTTCCCTCCTACAGTTACAGTCTGTGACACTAGTTCAGCTTACACTGCGTAACCATTGAGTTCACAACCAGCAAGTCTTCCCTACACTGTTACTGAACTCCATCCACACTACTGCAAACCTCAACTGCAGGAGTTTGTCTGCATCTCACCTAGCATGTGCCATGGAGCACACTAACAGCAATAGCATATTCGTAATGCATTAAAGACTACTGCTTCAAAGAAACAGCTGGTATAATATCCTGGTCACTTCACAGTTACATTTATACAACCACTTAAGGGTATTTGACAGCCATGATTAAAAATTATTGGAAAATGGGGTAATTCACCCATCCAGTACATGAAATAGCATGGGTCAGTAGTCAACAACTGAGTGAGCAATTTCAAAATAGCCACCAAAGATTCAACCAGTTGTTATCTGACCTCCGCTTTGCTAGCTGTCATGATGTGAAAGGAACACGAACGATAAAAACACTTGCAAGACGAAATGAAATAAAAGGGGTGGGGTAGGTGGAGTGTTCTTAAATGTGCTGAGCCTCTCCTCCACCTTTGTGTCCCCCAACCCCTGCAGTGCTGGTGCAGAACGCTGACTCAGCACATGCCAGGTGGCAGTCGGGGAGCAGTGAAACACCTGCAGTACAAACAGCTGCCGGACAGATGCCTGCGCCTGCTCTTGGTCACTGGCCATCCGGAGAAATCTCTCCTACAGAAGCTGATTGAGAGATTAAAGAAGTTGTTTGGCAGTGGATAAGATAAATAGCCACTGGTGAGATTTCTCTGCTGTAAGCTGAGACGCAGGTTCATGGTCACTGCTACGTTCTGTGCCAAAGCTTGGTTATGATTCCCAGAATATAATGCATCATGATAAGGAAATGTGATTTAATGCTGAAATGAGAAGTGTTTTAAGATCTACAATTTTTAGGCATTCAACCCCCATGAAGTGTCAGAGGAAGTGACTGAAGTCAAGAGAAAGATGACGTGATGGACAAGGAAACTTTCTGTCATGAGCAAGGAAAAAGAAGTAATTGAGGGGGGAGAAAGGGGAAGGGTCTTGTCCCTCTTGTCTTTTGTAAAGCATTAATGTTTTGCTAGAAATTACCTGCAGTTGACTAAATGTCATGCTTTCCTTGACAAGTGGGAACCATACTCACCCTCTCTGAGACATTGGCTCATCCTCCAAGTATTAAAATCTGTTCAGGATTCACCAATTTCCTCAGGGCTGGGTATCCCTCAACATACTCTGCCAGAGGGCTCCAGCTAGCTCTGTATGGGAAGATCTAGCTCTTGACTGGTTTCATTCCCCTTTTTAAAATCAGCAGCCTTCCCAAAGCTAGCCTGCACCGTGCTCCCCATCTACTCTGAATGAAGAGACCCACACTTGTAGCTCAGAGTGGTTTGTGGGGTAGGAAAAAAGTGAGACAGGGTTTGAAGCATCTTTACACTGCAGGCAAGTGGCAGTGGGTAATGCAAAGCAAAAGGCCTGCAGAGGGTAGGACCTATCTAGAGGAGACAGGCAGCTGGGAGGCAGCAATATGGGTAAGTCTCCTCTGAAAAGAGGGAGGTGGAAGCAAAAGGAAGCAGCCTTGTTCTTGAGCTGGAAATGTTAAGTCATTAACTAACTAAATGAATTAAAGTCATTACAATCATTTAAATCTGATTTCCAAAGCAGTGCTAACTGATACTGCAGATGGACTGGCACAGAGGCAAGACAAGTTCAGAACGGATGATAAAGGCATCAGCTGTTGTATAGTTCCCTTCAATGCCCCTGAGGCACATGCATACGTCTTTATGCCTGCACAGCTTGTCGTGTGCTATTCTTCACTTATCTCTGTTATAGCTCTTCCTGATCTCCTAACAGCTTTGCTCGGAAGAAAAGAGAAATGGACAATAGGCCCCGAGACTGTCTTGGCTGCATTGCTTCTTCATTAAAGTTGACATTTGGCAGTAAGACTTGACTGCCTTTCAGGAGCTGATGTCTCACTGAAGCTAACAGCAGCAGAGGTATCAGGGGCACCAGTATCTCTCCCACTGAGCATCTGAGCTTTGGATAGTTGGAGAGAGCCCCGGAGAATGAGACCAGTAATTGGTGATGTTTTTTCTTTTGCCTTTTACCTGTTAAAGGGAAGAGCACCCTTTTACCTAGGGCCAAGCCTATGAGTTTGCTGAGCCTCCTAAACTAATTGCTTTAGACATGCCAGAGTTGAGAAAATTTAAAATCTTTAAAAAAATGTGGAAGAAATCTGCATTAATTTTGTGACTATCTTATATTTATATTCGCAAACACATCTCATCTTCCATTTGGTATCAAGTCTGTCTGATCAATAATGTGTCTTATTTTGGTCAGTATAACTGCAACAGTCCTTGCCTTGGTGCTTTGGTAATCCTCATTCTCCTACCAGTTCCCACCTGCAAGGTTTAGTTTTGGAATTTCTGTTCACTTCTACAGAATTACATTTCTGTGCCTTTATTTTTTTTAGTCTTGCTGGTTAACCCCAAGATTTGCACTATACAGCAAAGTTTACCATTATAGGTGTCAGCAAATCCTCGTGTGCATGCACATTCAATTTCAAGTCCTGTCTAGGTTTATGATATCAAGGTGTAATACCTTTTTGAATGTTTTTGTATGTCCAGCATGTGTACTGTTCTAGTGCTGCAATGCCTCTGAGGTAAAGAAACCCTTAGTACTTCCAACACAGCGAACAACCACTCTGGTACTGATTTTCAGCACTGACGCCCAGAAGTCACAGCAAGTAGGTCTCCCTCCATTTAATATTTCCAGCATATGCCTATTAATATACCACTGCTGGTGATTTCTGTCTTAAAGAAATTAAAAGATGTCTGTTCAGACATTGAAAGGAGTGGAATAATGTAAGGCAAAGCAGCAATGCAAGGCAAAGGGAAAATCTGACAGTCCCACCAAAACCAATGAGACTGACATGGGCTGCCAGAAGAGCTGGGTACTTGCAAAGTTTGGTATGAAGCTTGACGGCTTGCTAGGTGACCTCTGAAAACCCAGAAGTGCATGCTGCCCACTAGCTCATTAAGAAGGATGAACCAGGAGATGTGGTGTTTCCAAAGGGAGTAAGAGGACTCTAACCCAACTGTGTCCAGAGATGGAGCCAGAGGAAAGAGGAGTTTAACTGGGATTGCAGTAACTGTGTCTCCTTTCAAAAGCGTTCATAGGTGCTGGAGCCCCACATCCTTTTTCCAGTACTCTTTTTATAAATAAATAATGGCTGAAAACATGTATAATAGAATTGTTTTCTGAAGTAGTTGGTTTAGTTTAACTCTGTTGGTGGGCACCAGCAAAAAAAGAGAAGAAATTCCACAAGCAACTCAAAATGTTCCTGAATGCATCAGGCAGCAAGTGTTTCTATCACTACATTGCAAGCAGTTGAAATACAGTGTAAAACATATTTGAGCATTTGAATAAATGTACAGAAAATATGTCCGCTTTATGAGCAATCCAGTATCTTTTCATTCAGACTACTTGATTTTTGTAAATAAATGTTTAGAGGAAACATAAACTTCAAGACCTCAGCCCATCAGAATCACCACTGGCTGTAGTAAGGTAGCAATCTTTAATGCATTATTCCTATTTTTATTACCAGTGACACCTGTGAATTAGTTTCTCAGTGTCACAGGACTATTTGCATTGGAAAGTGGTACTACAAAGTGACAGGGCTGAGAGTTTCTGACCTATTTCAAATGAGTGTATTGGAAATAAATCCAATTTGCTTCAGAGTTCATGACAGTTTCTTTGGAAAACTTTAGTTTGGGGAGGCACCTTCTTCAATCTGCTGACAAACTTCCTCCCCACGATGATGAAGATGCGGATGTATGGAAAACAGTTCTGTAATTCTCTCCAAAAGTCCAGGTTCAGGCTGTATGAAGGAAAGCAGAGGTTGGAGTGCCTGGTTCAGGGGAAACACAGGTACTCCAGAAATGCACAGGAAAGTGCACCAAGATACTATGCAAATCCTTAGACATGAAATACAGGCACTGTAAAACCCAGGGATCAAAATTCCTTAAAACCTGTACAGTACCAGTCTTCATGGACTCTGTCTTTTTGGGATTGGAGACACCATACCATGTCACAATTTGCTTCTCATTAAGCCCAAGAGAAAAATAAAGATTGCAGAGACAACCTGTAATTCATGCAGGAATAGCAGCCAACACTTTGCACTTTTAATTTTGCGTGGTTTAAAATGTTGTATAATATTTGTCCTTGGAAACTGGCATTTGACATCTCAAGGTCCCTGAATAAGTCCATCAGGTTCATAAAAATATGCTAACAGTTTGCTTACAATACCCAGGCAAGGCAAATACAGTCCATTCAGGAACAGCACAAAGTAACTCAAAGTGTATGGAGAGGGCTGCTGGTGAGGCACTCAGCTGCTCAGCACCTCAGCCACCTTGGTGTTGAGCACCTCAAAATCAGACACTTTTCACTTAGTCTTTCTACTATGAGAATAATGTTTCCTGTCTTGGTTCATGAGTACAACACAAAGATAAACCATACAGACTTAATAATATAAATATTTGATTCATATCCATCGAAACATTACCAGCTCAATATGTTTTCAGCCTAATGAGAATCACATTTAGGATTCATCCATGCAACTGCTCAGACAACAGTGAACTTTATTCTTCGTCAAGTCTGAAGGGCAGACAGAGCCACAGATGCAAAGAGCATTTGGGGCTCCTTGGAGCACAACTGGTATGGCTACCCCCCTCCTCCAACCATGCTGCTCTGAAGAAACATTCTTGTTTGCAGTGCTGTCTTTTAAAAAATGAATCTCTCCAGACCACTGTGGAGAGGCACGTTTGTGCCTGTGCAACATCCATGCTGGTTCACAAATGCACCCATTAACAGGAAAGTTTCCTGTTGACACATCTGTGCTTGTGGAGTGGAATCCTGGTTTGAATGGTAACTAATCATAGAATCATCAAAGGGTTTGGGTTGGAAGGGATCTTAAAGATCATCTAGTTCCAACCCCCCCTGTCATGGGCAGGGACACCTTCCACTAGAACAGGTTGCTCAAAGCCCCATCCAACCTGGCCTTGAACACTTCCGGGAATGGGGCATCCACAAATTCTCTGGGCAACCTGTTCCAGTGCCTCACCACCCTCACAGTAAAGAACTTCTTCCTAATATCTAATCTAAATCTACCTTCTTTCAGTTTAAAATTGTTAACCCGTCATCCTATCACTACAGTCACTGTTAAAAGAGTCCCTCCCCATCTTTCCTGTAGGCCCCCTTTAAGAACTGGAAGGCTGCTATAAGGTCTCCCTGGAGCCTTCTCTTCTCCAGGCTGAACAACCCCAGCTCTCTCAGCCTGTCTTCATAGAAGAGGTGCTCCTACCCTCTGATCATCTCATTGCCCTTCTCTGGACTCACTGCAGCAGGTCCAGTGACATACTGCAATTCAGTAAATCCATCGCATCAAGTTTCTTGACCCTGTGCAGATGCAACTCCTTCCAGTTTTGCAGAAACCCAAGACTAGAGAAATGGACATCTAACAGTGTCATATGAAAGTAACCTCAGCTGTTGGTATACTGATATATAAGACTTACCTCACTGACCAGAGAAGTTTTACTGACCTTGCCCAGTGGTTAAATTGGACAGTAAGAACAAAGTATTTTTATTTGGGTTCATTGCTAGAATTATTTTTGGTGAGCAGGAAAATGCCATGTTAAATTGTACTAATAGTGTAACCATGGGAACAAGATAATAAAGTGCTGATATAAATTTGGTGGAAGTAATTTGTGTATCCAAGAATTATGTTGTCATGTATTAACTTATGTACTCCTGAAAATGAACGCATGAATTAGTTAAAAGGCAGAATTAAGGACTGGTTCTTTGGAGTTTTCCCTTGTGTGACACTGGGACTCCTGTGATGTCCCTGTACCAGCTTGGGGGTACCTTGCTTCTGCCTAACAGGGCTATGATAAGCGTGGTAAATAATTATCCTTATTTTACCAATAAAAAAGCTAGTCTTTTCCTTCTGCTTAAGCAAACCATTATTTCTGTAATAATATCCTTGTTGCCAGTCAGAAACAAACATAAGAAATGTAATCATTCTTACTGAATCTAACCAGCCTGATCTCACAGTGAGCAGATCTTGCTGGCAGATCCTATGCAAAGCCATATTCACGGCCTTATGCAGAAAGACCCACTAATGGCCTCACTTACTTGGATTTCTGCTTCTCTCAATATAGATTTTCTGCCCCTACATCCTTTGCCAGCCAGGGCTGCCACCTAATGCCTTCTCTCTTACCAGAGTCAAAGTACCTCTCATTTTTGGCAGTACTGAGTGAAACATTTTGTCTGAAACTTTTTTTGCCAATAAAGAGTGCAGCAGGTCAGTGGGAACATTTCAAAAATTCCAGCTGATCATTGTGAACTCTACTGACTGAACACAACCCAAAAGCATTTCTGAGAAAAACTGTAAGTGTTCCGTTTTTATTGAGAATCCCTTGAAAATAAAGTGCATTTTCATCAGAGGTAGAAAAGATGTAATTTGGGGTTTATATGCAATTGATTTTTCTTGCCAAGTTTGCCAGTGCATGGCTCAAGAAAGCACTGCCACTTTCCACACACAAATGCTCTGCAGCCTCTGCTGAGTCTTCCAGATGTGCCCTCTGGCCTGGACCCACCTGCCGAGGCTTGGTTCATAAACACATGCTCCACTCCAGCACTTGCAGCTGGGAAGCAAATGCCTGTAGCAAGTTGGCAGTATCCATGCTCTGCACTTTCTCAGTGCTGCATAAGCAGATGCTGTAGCAATTAAAGGAGCTGCATAAAACAGATAA
>VYZV01034371.1:115554-133454 GCA_013401275.1 Pandion haliaetus
TTCCCCCTGAGGAAAGGAGCGGCAACAACGATGTGTGGCGAGCTGACTCAACCCCCATCCCCTGTTCCCCTGTGCCGCCAGGGGGAGGAGGGAGAGAGAACCAGGAGTGGAGCTGAGCCAGGAAGGCGGGAGGGGTGGTGGGGGGGAGGTGTTCCGATGTTTGGTTTTCCTTCCCAATACCCTTGTTTTTGATTTGATTTGTAGTAAATTAAATGGATTTTGTTTCTTCCCCAAGTTGAGCCTGTCTTTTGCCTGTGACCATAAGTGGAGAGTGATCCCTCCCAGTCCTTGTCTCGACCCACGAGCCTGCCTTTGGATTTTCTCCTCATCCCAACGTGGCCAGGCGTGGGGATGGGGAGTGAGTGAGCAGCTGCGTGGTGCTTTGTTACCGGCTGGGCTGAAACCGAAACCATGACGCTTATGTAAAAGAGAGAGGAGAGCTCAGCTGATGCAACTGCAGAGATTTAAGCTGATCAGTAGCACTGGTTTCACAGAGTGCCCATGGAGCAGTGGGAGTTTTTCTGGGACAGCTTTCTGTGTAAAAAACCCAGCATGGCAAGGGGAGCTAAATGTACACAGGTCCTAGGGGAAGGGCAAGGCTGGAAATGGTCCTCTTAACAGTTTCTACTGCAGATGTGGCTTGGAGGAAAATTTCATTTAGATATCCCTCAGCCTCTCCTTTCACTTACCTTTCCATTTCTTATGGCTCCAGCAGAAACTTGGTGACTTCCAACTGTGTTTGAATGGTAACACCATTCATTCTTACCAAATGCCTGTATACTTTAAAAATTATTCTTACCACTTTTGCTTAACTTGCTGAGCCTTCCTGGTCACTCGGTTATCCATATAATGCTTTATAATTCTGTCATATAGCCCGCTTTTTCTTGTTCTGTGGATGTTTGCTGACGCAAGGTCTGACTACTTTGTTTTCATATTGACAAGACATACAGTAATTTTTCTTGTGATTTCCCTCCTCTCCTACACCTTATTCATCAGCATGTCTTTCATCCTCTTATATTTGTTTTATAGATTACAGGTTTCTTTACCTTCTCTCACACCTTTGGTATCTTCTTAATCTTAATCAGGAAACTAACTGGATTAAGGTTATCACTGCTTAGACAGTTATCACGTCACCTACCATCTGTTGCTCAGGGTATTTTTTCTGTCTGCCAACCCTCTTTCTACACAGCACACAATGGATGGGTTTTATACATTGTCTACAACACAACAGACAGATTATATCCAAGATTCAACATTTTCCAATTTATTTGTCTGAACTGGGGAAGTGGAAAAACCACTCTCTCAGAGATGTGTGCCACTATTAAAAATTTTGGGTACCTGTATGTTCTGTGTGAAGGCAAAGACACCCATGCAGCCTCCAGCATGAGTGAATGCCTGCTGAAGACTCAATTAATTTGTGTCTCATGGATGCCACCCAGCTAAAGGCTCTGATTTAATCTCGGCAAGTCAGGATCCTCTCATGTCCCCTCCCTGTACAGGCACATCAGTACCAAAACAGTCCTGTCTGTGAATAACTGTCCATTTAATCACAGGATTGGGAGATGAGCCTTCACCTGACTGCTGTCCAGATGGCTGAAGATGACTGTCCTCATCTCTATGGTGGAAATTTCTCCAGAGATTTCCTGGGAGGAGTGCTGGTATCCCATAGAGCATTGCAATAGCACCTTGATTTCAATCCAAAACTGCACTGTAAGACAATGAATGCAATTGTAATAAGTCCTTACATTGAATTAGGCAGGTAGGAGCACTGGCTGGCTGCAGCTTCCATATCTCCCACAGTTATTGCAGTGAGATCTCCATCCCTGCAAAGGAGCTGAATGGCTATATAAAAATGAACAGTTTGCTGTGGTTTTGGTGTAAACACCTATGCACTGGTGAGGACCCAAGATGCAAGAGATTTAAAAGGGACTACAGTGAACAAATCTAGAGTATGGCAGATTGGAATAAGAGGTGGCGTCTGATGATCTCCCCATCTTTGGGAGGTGCTCCTGAGCTCTTTCTTCTCAGTCTTCCATTCTGTTCTCTCGTTTTTCTGTTTAAATGTTACTTCTCTAACCTCTCTACAATGAATTACCCCACTTCTCGTCAAATGTTTCCATGTGCTTCCTGCAGGTCTTTCTCTGTCTTCTCCTGCCTGTTGTCTTCCTCCTTGAACATGTCAACATTTGCAGGCTGATTGCTCCCTTGGTCCTGTCAGTCACTCGGACACATTCCTGCTTTCCCTTTTCTAGTGAGCTGCAGACACATATTTTTTCAAAAACTCAAATCTTCCTGTTGGGACCTGGGTTTAGTTGGCTTTATTTAGGGTTTGCAGGGTTTTATCTGTATGTGAATGCTTAACATGCCTATACGTTTGGGGCTCAGGCCCCCCAAACTATCCTTGATTTGTATTACTAATGCATCAAAATCCTCACAAACCAGTAACAAATATAAGTGCTAAAGACTACTCTAACAGTTTCTGTTAACGTTGCATTTTCATTCTTTTTGTTTCAAAATCTTAGTGCATGAACTAAGGGGCACCTCTCAGGCTCAGTTTTGGTAGCGGGGGTCTACAGGGGTGGCTTCTGTGAGAAGCTGCTAGCAGCTTCCCCTATGCCTGATAGACAATTCATCATTGTCCTCATTCCCACCTCCCCACACCCTATCCCCAGCAGCGGGCAGCAGAACACAGTGAGCGTAGTGCAAATACACAGCAGCATTTCCCTGGGGCATTCTGCCAGTCTCAAACGATCTGCAGTTCAGTGGAGGTATCTTTACACTTAGTGAGATTTCATGAATTTTTCCTTCCTCAATTAGTCCAGCTGATTCTTGTAAACTTTCAGTGTCCACAATGTCCTGAGGTAGGGTTCCACAGCTTAGTTATCCATCAGATGAAAAAAAAAAAAAAAAAAAAGTTGTTCTGACATTTTCACCTGCTAGCTTCATTTAATGGTTCCCAATTCCTGTATTGGAAATTACAGTGGACAATATTCTTCTACCAGACTTACACATGTATCTCCTACTTTTATATAGACACTTCCCCTGTCTCTGGTGAATCATGTCTTTGCAAAGATGGACAGTCCTGGCCTTTTCAGTCTGTCCTGGTACGGGGAAGGTTCACTGTCTCTGCTCATCTCTGCTGCCCTGTCTGAGCATTTTCAGAGCTATTCTACTGAATCGTAATTTCTGTTTCTAAAATCCATGCTGACTGTTCCCAATATTTATGTCATGTTTTCCAATGTGGCTGCTAATTCAAAAATTCTACTGCTTTGCCCAGTACAGCCATCAACTTACTGTTCTGCAGTTCCTTCTTTCTCCTCTGAACTCTTTGAAAACTGGTATCAAATTAACGATCTCCCAGCCTCTGGTACCAAGGCAATTTTAAAGAAGAGCTTAGACTGTGCTGTTGAAATGTCAAATACTTCATCCTTGAATTCCTTTAAAACTCTTTGGCCTCTCTGTTCCTGTTGATCCTTCTGATACGTTATCATTCATTTTGTCTATTTATTCCATGAACTTTGCTATCTCCATTTCAGTTTGAAAAAGAGCATCCAGTAAGTGTCCCGGAAGGAAGATTTCCAGTGTGGGAGCCTCCCCAAACTCCTCCAAAGTAACTGTGTGTACAGAAGATTTATTTTAGGTCCTTCTCTTACCATATCCCTGTCTTCTCTGAGACTTTTATGAGAGACTTCTCAGAGACTTTATACTTTGATCATCTTCCTGGACTTCTGGCAGATTTCCTCCTTCTGATTTTTTTTTCCAGAAGGATTAGTAGTTTTTATGCCTTTTACTAGCTGTTCCCCCAATCTGTTTTTTTTTTGTTCTGCCTCATTATGTTTGAATTCAAAGTCAAATTGCCAGGGTTTAAAGTTGTCTTCTTTTCCCAAGCTCCAGCATTCACAGATTACAGCTGTAGGCCTAATTCTGAAGGAAATACTTGAACTTGGTAAAGGCGCAGTGCTCCATTTGCTCTTATGAACAGTCACAGCAAAAGTTTGTGAACTCAGATGCTGCTGGGTATTTACATCTCCCAAGATACATAGAAAAGAAAAATTAGCAAATTTGCTATCCCAAACCCTGTTACAGGTGATGCAATATTTTAGTCCATGATTGCTGCATTTTATCTCTGCTGATGCAGCAGTCGTAAACTGTGAGACACATTAATAAGTGAAACGTTTATCTTAGAGCATGAAAGAAACTATGTATTTGTTCCTCCTGGAGAAAAATGAGAGCTTCTTCAAACGTTGCCTTTGGCTGACCACCCCTAACGCATGGGAATGTTGTGCGATAGTACTTCAGGGCCCAATAGCAACCTTCATTTCAAGCACGCTATGTATCAGTGTTGTTAGCTCTCATGATTTCACTATGAATCTCACAATGTTTTTAGTTAACTCAATGTGAAAGATTTTGACATTTTCTTAAGAAGATGTATTGAAAGTACACCTGGAGGGTGGTATGCAGACAAAATAATTAAAAGGAATCCACCACTTCAGCCTTCTGCTGAGACCCACACCCTGGTCAATGCATGCAGGAACCCGTGCCCAGCCTGGTCTCCCACAGCCACAGAGACGTGTGAACTAGATGCTTAACCCAGATGCTCACCACAAGCAGGAGAACACTTCTGACACTGTTAGCATCATTCCTTCTCCAGGAGGTAGGACCTGGCAGTCACATTGTAGGGTCTGCTCTATGTACTACACCTTGTTCCTAAATCCCACCCTTGTGTAGAAAGGGTAGCTTTCAGGCCACCATGTTTTTGCACCCCAAACCCTCACTTACGGTAGGAAACTTTCTGGATCCAGCACAGACACATCATCTAACGAGCGCACTTCAGCCCTGCCCCGGAAAAACCAGCCCTGGAGGCATAGCCTCTTCTCAGGTGGGCAGACCCTGCTTGTGCTGCTGTAGTGACCTGCTGCTGCAAGCATGCTGGTGCCAGCACACATAGGGCTGGTTTGCAGGAGAGGAATCAAGAACAGCGTTATCAGAGCTTCGCTTTCAAACATGTGAAATTCACTCATTCTTTTTAATCACACTAGACCTGAGCAGACTAATTTCAGGCCCCATACATAACACTGTTTCTAAAGCTTTTATGTAAGAAGAAATGTTTGGACACATGCTTTCTTCCTTTCTGCAATGTTAACCAGCGTTCTGCTGTCAAACTTCTAATTTGACATATTTAAACACCCTGATAGGTTAATAATAGTGTCTAGGATCATAATGCTTGCAACAGTTTCAAACTCCAGACAATACTTTAAGATGTATCAGTACATTTTACTTACTATGTAGATAATATTGTATAATTTGCTCAGGAAAGATTTATATTATGGCTGACACTGATAAAATACATGCAAGATATCTAAGGTTTGTAAACACATAAGCACAAGACCTGAAAAGCTGCAAGCATGAATATTGTCAAAACATCCTTTCCCCTGTGCACTCCAGATAATATTAACTACTCAGACTGTGCTTCACAGTGTGACACTCTAGTACTTCAGTACATTTGGCTGGGAAGGCATTTACTAAGCAAAGCTGCATGCAAACACCTCCTTCAACATCAAATGCTGCAGCTGATCTTAGAATTTTCTATGTAAATACATCATAGAGAAAGGCAACACGTATAAGACAGCCTGAAGTACTGAAAGTACTGTCTGTCAAAATAAATAAATAAGGAATTTATTTTAAAGTGGATAAACATTTCATTGAAAAGCACCTGAGTGTAATTTCGCCTGGACACGCATTCACTGTGGGCCCATCTTTGCTTCTACTGAAGTCAAGTGCAAAATTGATTAAATGGCACCAGGGTCAGTCCCTCTGCACACGTTATGAAGAAATAGGGAGTTTGTTTCATCAGCTTCATATAAAAATTGTTACATGATACTCCTTGCGCCCTCCCCAAACCAGTGCAGGGAGACTAAAAACTTTTGAGATGCATTTGTTCTGTAAGTGGAGGGCTGGCTATAGCCATAGCCTATGGTGGGAGGCACATGGCTGTGCAGCTGTGTGAGTCCTCCTTCGCCCATGACCTGGAGCGGGTATGTATCTAGTAGCATTAAGGGGAGTGACCAGGGGGAATGATGCCTTTAAATCTTTGCCCTTGATCTACTGACACAGTAATTACCTGTATTCAGCAGAGACTCAATGTAGATGATTGCTATGGTCCTTTGGCTCTTTAAAAACTTATGGGAAATTAGGTATGGAAAGATATAAAATTGCAGATGGTGATTTTAAGCCCATCAGTTTTGGCTGCTTCAAACACTCAGGCAGGTCTGGTTAAGCAGCCAAACTCTAGCTACGTAAGAGGTTCTTGCTCATAATATTACTAAATAACATCGACATAATTCAGGATTTTTCTAGCTCCATGCAGTAATCCATTCTGACATGAATAAGAACAACCAGCACTCATGTCAGCAATGTACACAGAGGTTAAGACAAGTAAATTGAACTGTTTCCACTCCAACAATAGTCCATGGAGATGTGGTCAATACAATCAGTGGAGTCTAGGTAACAATTCACTCACCAATTGTACATGCCTGCTTCTAGGTGAGCTGAATAGCTCTCCAGGTTCCACTGACTGTATTGACTACATATCCAGTAACTATACTGGGAGTTACTGGACACTGAGTGTACACATAGCCCTCTACATACAGATATCTAAAAAGAAGTATTAATTTGCAAGCTGAATCCTGCCCTGTGCATCTCCCCTAGTTTTATTAACACTGGCATTTGAGCAAGTGAGGGACCAACACAGCTCTGACTATGTCTGGGACGGAATTAAATTTTGGTCAAGATGATAAACTGGAATATGTTCCTGCATATTATCTGAAGCAAGTCACAAGTGCTTTTTAATTAGAGAGACTTTTTGAAGTACTATACACATGCCAGCGAATTGGAAGATACTTTCATTTTCTTCCAGGGTGTATTATGATTTTTGTCTGAACTAGTGTTTCTGAAGGCTTTTTTCTGTCTAACATAATGTTTCTGCAGTGTAAATCCAAACCGCATGAAATGCCATGAAGAAAGCCATAAAGTGCTAAATGTAGATGAGGAAGGCCAGAGTAGGCATGCACTACCAACAGCTCTGTCTTTAATTAGAAATTTATTCATCACCCTAAAAGACTTTGCCATGCCTCTTTTCTGTTTCCAACTCTAGAAAGGAAAGAAGTCTAGGGGTTTATTTTCCTTTGCTGTAGAAATAATAAGCCAGGCAGCAAAGGTAGACATTTACTATTGTAAATACTTTGGCTCCAGCTCTGTTAAATATGTTATCTCTGCTCTGTTAAACAAACTGTGTTTAGATGAGCCAGGGTTTGGATGCTCTTATGCTCTTGATAGATCATGAATATCCTAATGTGTAAATATAATTATATTAGAAGGGAATTTGGCCTTATTTCATTTGTAGTTCTTACCTTATAGCATTGTCTTTTTTGATGTACCATTTCTGAATGAACAGTTGTTCAGCATGTCTATTTTTAAAAAAAAGGATTAAAAGTAAAGCCTACTTAAGCCTTCTTAAATACATGTCTCTCTATATCTTTAGTTTCAGTTTCCTCAGCATATCTATTTCCAAAGTATGTGAGTTTCCATTTATACACCAACCATAGAGAAATTCATCTCACACAGTGCAGTCACTGGAGTTAGTCTCATATTTTAAACACAATAATGAATGTGCAATAAATTTAATATAATGTTAACAGAATCCAGGCCACAGAAAAATGATCTGGCTGGAAGGAATTACAGGACAGATAGCTTTATAGATAGAGGATGGCAGTTCATCCTATTCAGCCAAGAGATATTTCAAATACTTTTACTCAAAAATTGTTTTTCTCTTTCTGGTCAAAGTCCTCTTCAGCTACCCGTAGATACCTCAGGGTGACTTATGCAACACGCAGCTTTCCATCACAAACTGCATGATCATCTGCTGTGTAATAAACTGTGTGCTTATACTCACATGTTAGGTTTACATGTTGTGCTCATGGGAAGTGGTGTCAATTTAATCAGATTTTAATATTTGATTTGGTTAAGCCAATATTTCTAATATAGAAACACCATTTTGTTACAGTGTGTCTGAAAAGAAAAACATTACTGCAGGCATTAGCCCCATGTTTTTGCAATTTTTTTGTTGCTGATAGAGTTAAGTAGGGTGTATATTAGTGCAAGATTTATTCTATTATCCTTCAGCCTTCTTAAAATGCTCACTCTGGCCCCCAAATCATTATTTGCTTCTGGATAAGTTGTGTCCAAAGGTCTAAAATCCAAATGCACTCTGTCTGATAATTGCAAATTCAGAAATATCATCAAAATTGGAATGAAAAATTTTGTGAACTTTGGATTTTCCTTTGTTTGGTCTGCCTTCCCTGCCCTTGAGTCATTCATGTAACTGTTTTCTCTTTAATTAGTACCAAACCACTCATGGTATCTTAGACACATCACATGCAAATGTTGAAGCAGATTTAAACAGTAATGCACAATGCACTGAAACTGCAAGGGAGGTCACACCAGATGTGGAGACCATAACCAAATTTCCTAACACTTTTTGAGTTTACATTCTCAAAAAGTATAACTTGCCTCAGATAAACATTTGTTTTCTTTGAAAGGAAAATTATGAATAGAAAGTGTTTTTTGTCTGTGAGCCATGCAAAGGTAACCCCCAGGAGCAGGTCCTAAAAAATAAAAAGCACATAAATGCAAATCTGAACAGACATCCCCCTGCTGAGATTAGTTGGGGAAATAATTTTTAAAAATGTAATTATACATTCATTATATCAGTGCCACTTTCCCATTAAAAGATACATTTTCTGTACACAATTCTTTTAGATTATGAGTGATGTTCTATTTTCCAGTTGGAAGAAATTATTTATCTCAGCAACAAATTGTGTCATCCAGTTTGTCAAACTGTTGCTAGTTATTAATCGCAACATTATGATTTTGACTGTAATTCAGAACTAGAAAATTAAAGATGGAAGTCAAGTGGCATCTCTAACTCACCAACCATAACACACAGAGATTTTGAGCTACTAAAGGCAGGTTACTACAGGCAGTGTTTTGCCTGTAGCACTTGCACACCTGCACACACATAGCTCTGCCTGTGATGTAAGTTTACTGAAATAGTAAATTTAACATGTAGATTTACAGATTGAGTGTTCTTTAGCTAAAAATGTTGTTTAGTGGGATATTACTGTTACTGGTGTCATTACAGCATAATGATGTCATTACAACTTAACACATAAAAGTACATCCTGGTGTCATCAATATATCCATCTATTTGGTGAATTTATTCTTCAAGACATCTAGTCTTATAATGTGAGATTATAAGAAGTCTGAACAAATTAAAGACCTGTGTATTCCTTATGAATAATTTGAAATATTTTCATATAGATATATCAGTTAATGCTGTAATGGAAAGAAGCAGCTGCATAATGTGTTTTCAGAGGGATGAGATATATTTCCAATTTGTGACCTCTAATGGGGGCAACTGATAAACTCAGCTTCAGAAGTCACTCTTAAATTTACTTGCACTTTTCAAACAGGCTTTTGCCCAAAAGTTCTACAACTCATAAAGTCTACTGAGCTACCGCAGCTTTCTCTAGCATTCATTTAACTACCTCCAGGTACTATTTGTTTGTACAGAAAATACAAATGTGTGCCAAATTTGCTCTATGACTAAAAAAAAAACCAAAAACAAAAGCAAATTTACACATCTACTGCACCGCATGACTAGCTTTCCTTCTGGTTGCCAAGGAAAATTAAAATCGGTCTCTGGCCCAACAAGGGTGGATCCAGAATGAGTTTTGTCCTTGAATTCAAGATCACTGCCTCAATTTATAGCATGCTGCAAGGATCAAGCGTGATGACTGTTTACTGCATGTTATTAAGCTGTTGATTAGACTGCAGGAATTGACGATTGAGAATTGTACATAAGTCAGTTCAAATGAGCTAAGCGTCACTTGATTAAACAGTAAAATCTAAACACACTGTGGGGAATAGAAAAATAGTGGGTTTCCCTGGTGTCGATTCATCAAATTCAGAGCTTGTGAAATATGTAGTAGTTAGCAGTATGGAATATACTCTCACTTACATTACTTGTCATAGAGCATTGAAACGGAAAGATAATTCTGCTGATTCAAAGAGTTTGCTGCCTAGGACTGCATGTGGTTTACAACCCAAGACAAGGCAGATAGATGGTAGAAGGGAAAGCTAATAAAGATAAGGATGGCAACAAGAAGATGATGGGATAGTTCAGTGGGGCGTGAAGATATTATCACATTTGTTTGCTTAAATTTCTTTCACTTTACATAGGGAAGATGACAGCACTCAGGAGGCTGCTGAGTGAGGAAGAGAAAAGCTAAACTGTCGACAAACCCTTTTGCCTTTGAGAGTGCAAGGAGTGAGTGGGCTGCTGGAAAAGAGGTTAGACTGGGTAGAGTGGGAAGGAGGAGGACTGAGAGGCAGTCTTGATGGAGGAGGCTTTGCTGGAGAGATGGAGAGAAGACTGGTCAAAGAAACTCAGAAAGTGTAGCAACGAGGAGGTATATTGGAGGAAAGAGAAGAAATGCAGTAAAAAATATTATGTCAACAAGAGGGTACTCTCAAGAACAGCAAAAGATAAGTAAAACAATAATGGGAATATCCTGGCTGAATTTTTAAGTCAATGGGGAATCCCATTTCAAACTGAACAGCAAAATAATGACCCTTACTATTAATCTTTCTGGAAGCTGGGTCAGCATTTGGCACTTTCCACTGTTCTGCTCTCTTGGCTTGTATTTAACCCATGTATTATCATTACTGTGCAGGTGATTCTGTCATTTATTTTTCCATCCTGTCTTGTTCTTTTCATTTCCATAGTTACAGAACTGAAATGATAACTGTTTGTTCAAGATAATTAAAATAGATTCTGTAAATCGTGTTGACATTCAACCATTTCAAACTTGCAAAATATTAACATTCAGGTTATACTGAGAAATTGGTATATGGGCAGTGCTTTAAGTAATCAAGTCCTGGAAGGATGCTGAATTCATGAATGATGTGCGTGCAGATACATGAGAGGGTAATTTGAGAATACTCTACAAACAGCTGTGTGGGTTCATCATTATTTTGTGTGTCAGTTCTAAGGTAAGTGCTGTGAAGTGAAAATATGGGTTAGTATTTAAGCTGGTGACATTAAAATACAGGCTAAAAGGGGTTTTTTTTTTGAGCAGCAGAACTAGGCAATCTTGTTACGGCTTTGTGTCTTATATCACTAGCTCTCAGATGCAATACCTCAGTATCTCCAAGTCTCTTACTCCTCCTCTTCAAATTCCCCAAGCATAAAGACCTCTCCTTACTCCCTTATCTCCTAACTGCTGACCAGATAAAAAGCAGAAGATGCTGTAACTGTTTCTCAGCTCCATGCGTGTTTATGGACTTGTCAGTACATAGGCTGTCACCAGCCAACCATGAGGTCAAACTGACAACCACCTATCTATCTCTTGTTGCCGCTTTTCATGCAGTGAATATAGTAATTTGGGACTCTTGTCAAACTAGTCAGTGTCAGATCTCTCAGGAAGATATGACGTTTGGGTCTCTTCTGTTAGATCTGACTGAAGTACACCCATTGATAATAAAATTTCTGAGAAGGATGTGACAGATATGAAGACAGAGTGATCACATATTCCTCATTTCAAGGGGAAACCAGGCTAAAAATCTTGTTACACAGAAGAGTCCATAGAGTATTTTTGTTAAATATCACACAAAGCTAAACTGAAAGCTCTCTGTATCTCTTGCTTTATGTGGTACGTCTAACCAATTTTCATGTGCTTCTCACACGGTTGGATGATGTTGATAAGCTAAATGTGACAGCCTAGCTGGGCACTTGTAGGTGAACCCAAATCAGGAGTTGTCTGAATGAATCACACTGCAAGTACCTTTCTCTCTCCCTCCAGTAATTACTGGGGAAGAGCCACCTAGACAGCTACAATTAGGTAAAAGGAATCTCATCCATGTGACTAAATATTTAGAAAGTGTCTTTAAGGTACAAAAGGCTGTTTAAGTGTTAAGAAAGAACCTACGTTACCAAATTTTATTTGGTGTAGCCTTTTGTTGTATTACTTTTAAGGTTATTTTTACCAGTAAGGCTCTCACCCTGCCAACTAGCTGCGTACAACTCACTGGATGCCTTTTGAAGACTACAAGGTACTGACATGATAGATTGCTCCCAGGGACTCTTGTTTCAGTTACCGTCTCCTTGTTCTTCCCATCACCTCCAGCTCTCCAGCTGCAGCTTCCTCTTCACACCATTGCAATTAACTGAAATACATGCAGCCACAGAGACCTCACAGAAACTGGGCAACATCTGAAGGAAAATCAACCCAGCATGGCTGGGCATACACAGGTTACCCAATTCCACCGCACAAACTGCATTGCAGAGGAAAATGGCGACTCTTAATTGGAGATGCACTTTTTATACTGGCCTGGACAGGGATGATGCACAGCTGCTTTGTAGCTTACTTGTCCGGAAGCACATCCACACTTCTCCCAAGGTATGCACAGGTAGCTTGGTAATGCACAGTACAAGAAAGTGCAGAGTTTCCCCAGATAATGCTGATGTAGCAAGCTCTGAGATGGGGAGCAACACAGGTCGTCAGTGTGGACCTACGCCCGGGGATATTTGCTCTGCTGAGGAGCAGGGATGATGAGCCAGGGCGTAGCACTGTACTAATGTAGCTATGACTTACAGAGCCAGCCACTGCCTTTGGGCAGCACTGTGCTGTTTTGTACAGGTGAGCTTGTGTGGAGCTATCTTAGGTGTCCGTAAGATGGAAATGCTTGCACAACATTTCCATACCCTTTGACCGCCTTCAGAGCAGGGGTTTTGCTTTAACTGCTATGATAGGCAGTTGACTTTTCACTGTGGGATCTTCTGAGAAATCAGCCCTTTGCTTAGGAGAGAGGAGCTATCTCTTCAACTCCTGAACCATCACATAGAAAATCTTGCTTACTATGTCTGGATGGAACATTTTTAATTAAGCCTAAAAATAAACAATCATTAGTCAATAACCCCACACCAGGCCAGGATTTTGGAAAACCAAAAGTGATTCCCAATCCAGAAAGCTCACCTTGCAGTCTTTTAGGTAAGAAAAAAATCTCCAAACCATAACGCATTCTTTGAAGGCCTATTCATCATAATTTATGCTTTTCCTGCACTCAGCTGTCAAAGACAGGATACCAGACACAAGGACATTACGTTTTGATCTAAAATGGTGGTTTCTGTGCTTCTGCAACCGACATATGCCAGGACAGAACATGTTAGGTAATGTTGGTGTCAGAACAGCATATAGTAGTTGACAAAACTGAAGAGAATAATTTCTGTCTTTTGTGGGATTATGTAACATAATTGGGTAACACTCATAATAAAGTGCCTTTTCACTTTTACAGAGCAGGAATATCTGTAAAATAAGCAAATTCACAAACAATCTCTAAGTACAAAAAAAGCTGCTGGCCAAAGCAATGCTATCATGGAAGTATGATGGAAAGAACCACACAGTGCCAACGTTTAAGGATGCTTACTTCCAACCATTCTCCTCCAGTGCTGGAGTAGATGTTGCAAAACTCTCTGTATAACCAATTTTCATGGTCCAAGTGGAATGAAAGGCAATGTATGTTAAGCATACATTATGAGAGGGAAAAAGGAATGAGATTTGCAATACTTTCAGCTGTAACTTTCTAAAATGGGATGGTCTAAATGCAGCCTCTGGGCAAGAGAAATCATTGAATCCCACCAGCACTGGAAGAGGCGGTGGGGTGGAAGTATAAATGTGAGAAAGTGTTTAATCCTGCAAGATGCCCCCATTGCTTTTGCATGGCTGGGAAAAGGGGATTCTGAAACTGTTCCCTAACCAACCCAACCTGCAGTACTACAGGTGAGAAAGCTGCCACCATTCAGTCATTGCTGAAGCTGAGGCACCAATACAGAATGTACCTTATGACCACCAAAAGTAAAATTTTCCTATGGCTTCAGAATATCCAATTGCTTTGCTTAAGGTTACAAAGATGTAAATCAAATATTCATCAGTTTTTATACAAAAACTGTATCTTTGGTAACCAAGCATAATAATGTTTTCCTAGTTTCACTCCTCCGTTGATTAAGAAGTACTCCTCTGTGCTGGTTTTGACTGGGATAGAGTTAATTGTTTCCATATTAGCTTGTATGGGGCTATGTTTTGCATTTGTGCTGAAAACAGTGTTGATAACACAGGGATGTTTTTGTTACTGCTGAGCAGTGCTTAACCAGAGCCAAGGCCTTTTCTTCTTCTCACCCCACCACACCAGCGAGTCGGCTGGGGGGACACAAGGAGTTGGAAGGGGACACAGCTGGAACAGCTGACCCCAACTGACCCAAGGGATATTCCAGACCATATGATGTCATGCTCAGCATATAAAGCTGGGGGAAGACAAAGGAAGGGGGGGATGGTCGGAGTGATGGCATTTGTCTTCCCAAGTAACTGTTGGGTGTGATGGAGCCCTGCTCTCTTGGAGGTGGCTGAACACCTGCTTGCTGATGGGAAGTGGTGAATTAATTCCTTGTTTTGCTTTGCTTGCATGCGCAGCTTTTGCTTTCCCTATTAAACTGTGTTTACCTCAACCCACAAGTTTTCTCAATTTTACCCTTCTGATTCGCACCCCCATCCCACTGTGAGGGAAGTGACTGAGCGGCTGCATGGTGCTTAGGTGTCGCCTGGGGTTAAACCACAACATCCTCTAATTTTTTAAAAAATGCAAACATGCACATAGTGTAAATGCTACCATTTGTATGTAAGTTAATAAGAATATGTTGGTTTTACACAGACAAAAGCTCACCCATCCCCTCTAACCTTTACCACAGCACAAAAGCAATAAGACACAGTGTTTAACAATCAGAAATTCACACCTGAATAGCAGAAAGTCACTGTAACCAGGGAAACCAAACAGCGGCACGGACAGGTTTTCATTTAAGCATGGATGGGGGAAGAATTAATGTGATTATTACAGGGCTTTTGAACAATAGCAGTTCATTGTAACATCAACATTATTTTTATTTTGGTGGTGAGAAAGAATTCTGTGTCCAGGCAGAAGTATTCAAAGGCAAGTATTTTGGCAAGGGCCGTACAGACTTTCTAAATGGATCAGATTTGCTATAGGTGAAAACACCTTTGTCACAGACTGTGATGGATGATATTCTTGTCTGGAAAGCACATGAGGATGATGCTCACAGCAGAGTCCCCTGCTAACAGACACAGGAGCTAGGCTGTGGGCAGGATTACCACCACGAGCCATTTTCCTTCCTCTCTGCAACCCTCACCTGCAACTGAATCATGAGAATATATTTAAGATGTTCTTGGCAGCCACTTTTACAGCTGGTAATGCAGGGAAGGATGGGCCCTGCTCTGACAGCAGCTTCGAGAGTATTGTCCATAGCTAGTGGTGCTCTCCTGTGACAGACATGTACACAGGCAACAGTGCCGGCAGCAACTTAACAAGCAGAAAAGCAAGATTAGGAAAAATAGCGAATATGGTTTGCGTATTACTTCAGCCTTCTCTTGCCAAACAAAGCAGATTCTCCCCCCACAATCTGCCAATGTTGGGATGGGGAGACAGACCCCTCCCATCAGTTTCTGCCTCCCTGAGGCCTGACCCAGAGGTTCACGTCTGCTCTCCTCCCACCACAGGCTGCCTGTCACCCACTTCACACTTCCCAGTCATTGGCTTGTGGAAGGCACCTGAACCTGGGCACAATGACCACATGTGCTGCTGGGGCTCTGCACTGGCCTTTTGCCAGTAACTGATGCTGTTTGGCAGAAACCAGAGTTTCTTGTGCTGATCCTGGCAATATGGAGAACTCCAGCAAGGATTCACCTGCTCAGCGACACCCGTCCTGTCTCACATGAAGCGTCCAGGAGCGGAGCTTCTCATCTAAGCCTGTTGTCTGTGACCCCGTGTAAAAAAAGAAGCAAATCCGATGAGTGACTCATCCTGTGCAGCTCAGGCACTGATCTCAGCATGGCAAGATTCACTTCTTGGAGGTACAGACCTTCACTCTCTCCGTTAACTGCTGAGGAAGCCTAGAAAATCAACTTATACTACATTAACTTTCTCAAAGCAAAGCCTGGTGAGATGGCTTTAGGTCTTACCTTTCCACTGAGCAAAATATCAGCTATTTAATTCACACTGAAATACGCAGTATTTACAAGACTATACAGAGGACTCCCACAGCCTTTGCATTACGTCTGTCCTTTTGGGACATTTTCTTGCCAGAAGCTGCTATTTGAGCAAGGCTGGTCAGTTTGGTGGTCGGAGGAAGCCACCAGTCTATAATTTAGTAACCTTTCTAAACACAAAATACATATGGTGAAGCCTTTCTGCTTCATATTCCTCTTTATTAGATGGGAGAACAGCAGCTGTATGTCTACCTGTCAGTACATGATTGTAATATTTGTATCACCTCAGAGGACAGCAGAAGAGCAAATGCTTCCTAGATAAAATAGATTTTCCTCTACAAACACCTGAACATTGAAATTTTCAGAAATAGAATTTTCCAAATGTGTCAACATTAAAAATAGAGAAAGAAGCACATGGATAAAAAAAAGGTTTGGACAGGGCATAGGAAGAAAGAATCTTAGATTTTTTTTTTTTTTTTTAAATCTGTGATGGTTTTTAAATGTGGGACCAGAGAGGGTAGAAGGAATTAGAGAGGAAGGGCAGAGACAGTGGCCTTAAAAAGGAAGCCATGAATTACAGGATGGGGTCTTGGACATTTCCTCATGCAAACTGGCTCCTGGGAGCTCCAGTCCCTGTGGGGGCCTTTAATTGCTATGTGAAAGCAAGTAATATTAATTGAATATTTAGCATATGTATTCACTTGCAGTGAGCATCCATGCCAGTAAAACTTAATCACTCAAATGTTTATGAAAAACAAACACTAGGTACAAGTCAGTCCAAACTGAATTAGTTATTTGAAAGTATAAACTGATCAGAAAGAATTTTTCTGTAATGTTTGAATAGTTTTTATTCACCAGAATAAGTCTAAACTTTCCTCAGGAAGGCAATTTGTCAGTATGCCCTTCCCTATCCAGCTGATTTTTTGTAAGGGTAACATGCCAATACAAGACCCAAATCTTGAAAAGACTTTAGAAATAAGAAAGGTTTGTTAGTCCCTTATACAGAAATACATCTAGGTAAATTGTTTATTTTTATCTTCCTGTGTTTTAAAAGCAGTGAGGAAAGGCAAAAAGTCTTTTTCTCTCCCATGCACACAGCTAACGGGTATTCTTTGCTAGCCATACCCCTTGAAATAATTTGTAGAAGTAACTAGAGGAAAAGGTCTCTGAAGACTTTGCTTCACTATTCCCCAAATTTTCAACAACTAAAACTTTGAAAGTATCCACTTTTTTTACCAAGTTGTTCATTTTTCTATCAAAATTTCCCAAAAGTAAAATAACAACTGTACAATTTGCCATTGAAAAGTTTTTTTGTCTGAATTAGTTACTTTTTCCCTCAATTTCTCTTGTCTGTCAACTACATCTACAAAATCCAGCAACCGATCAGAGCTGCTAAGTCCCTGGGAGCACTTCTGTTACCTTTGCTAGCCGCCTATCAGGATTCATGATGAAATTTATTCATCCAGAGACTTAACTGTCGATTATTGAGCTGAATCTTTTAGACTGGTGCGTCTCCAGGTGAATTTAGTGTTCACCCAGGCACTACATTAGCCCTCAGTTTGTCAGGTCAAGCTTCATGTACTAAATTGTAATTCACACTTTGTTATGGGTTTGCGTGGCGCGGTTTTCTTTGGTGGCAGGGGAGGGGGGCTGCAGAGGCGGTCCCTTTAAGAAGCTGCTGGAAAATTCGCCACCCCAAAATGTCGGATGCGCCAAAATGTTGGACCC
>VYZV01034371.1:133825-161729 GCA_013401275.1 Pandion haliaetus
TGGCGAGCTGACTCAACCCCCATCCCCTGTTCCCCTGCGCCACCGGGGAGAGGAGGTAGAAAGCACCAGGAATGGAGCTGAGCCGGGAAGGCGGGAGGGGTGGGGGGGGAGGTTGTTCTGATGTTTGGTTTCCCTTCCTAATACCCTTGTGTTTTGTTTTTGATTTGATTTGTAGTAAATTAAATTGCTTTTGTTTCTTCCCCAAGTTGAGCCTGTCTTTTGCCCGTGACCATAAGTGGGGAGTGATCCCTCCCAGTCCTTGTCTCGACCCACAAGCCTGCCTTTGGATTTTCTCCTCATCCCAACGTGGCCAGGGGCGGGGGTGGGGGGGTGAGCGAGTGGCTTCGTGGTGCTTTGTTACCGACTGAGCTGAAACCACGACACACTTTTAGACGTCTGCATCTGAAAAAGAGAAATTCAGTAAAGACCAAAACTATAGCATCCTCACAAGAAAGTCCTGGGTCAACGCTGCTCACATCATACAGCTTTTATGATGTCTCCACATTGACTGGAGCAAACCGTCATGCATTTAACTTTAGCAGAGAAAAACAAACAATTTTTTTTTCCAAAATAGAAATTGTATTCAGAGGTTACAAGATTATTACAGGAGCTAGAGGACCAGTAGATCTGTTGTGAGTAGAAATCTCTCTCATACTCAGGAAGCAAAGGAGCCTTCTGAAAGCAAGCTTTCATTCTGGCTGGCACAAGTGCAGCACCCTTCAGGGTCACTCCAATCACCCAGATAAATGGAGGGAACTCAAAAAATTATTTAAGAGAGAAAAAAAAAAGATCTGAAGTAACAACTCTATGTGGTAGCTCAAAATGTGTGTTGAGCTGTTCTCTGATACCACAAAAATAACAAGAGGCTAGTTTGGGCTGCAGGTAACTGTAAATGTTTCCTACTCATGATGCAACACCACTGCTTTGGCACATGGAGAAACCTGGTGATTCAGAATATACACAGCCCAGTGCAGCACAATGGTTTACAGACAAGCAGACACGACCCTGGGGACTCAGTCTACTTCCTACTGCATGGAGCCAAAGACACAGTGTAACCTGGAGGATTTATCTCCAGAATCCTATTCCTTCAAGTGGTAAGTTCAATACCAGGTTTGCTAAATTTGCAATGGAATTCTGAATGCCACTGCTCACCTTGTGTAATCAGGTTGAATACAGTCTAAGTAGAAAACAACTATTTTGCTAGAGATTTCCATGATCACCTTCACAGTCCCCCCATAACATCTGGAATCATACTACGAAGTATTGAGTAAGTACATCCACGAGTGACCAACTCTATGGCTGGAATCACTTGAAGAGTCACTAGGAGCTCAGGCAGAAGCAGGCATATATTATCAACATACTTTCCTACCAGAGAGGATCATATAGCACCACTCAGGTGGCACAGAAGCACAGACTGATTTAAAAAACAAAACCAAACTGAGCTGAGATCTCCTAGGGTGAGTGTATCTACCCTTAAAACTCCTCCTGTATGCAGGATGCTGAGTCTAGTCTGGGCTTCAATGTGGAAGAAAACTGGGGAGACAGCTTAAGGCATTCAGAGATACTTGCAAGTGATAGGATTTTTCCTGATAATCATACACACAACAAAAAATTGTGCTTCTTCTAGTCAAAACAAAATGCAGATTTTCATCCCATGATTGCTAGTTAGAATTGTGAGCCTACTCTTCTTTTCTCACAAACCATCCCATTAGCCTGAACAGTGCTATTTATAACTCTGCAAGGCTTACTAGTGTGAGTAAGAGTCACTGCATTAGTCTGTGTTTGGAGTGTGATTTTTATTTTAGGTGCGTGGGAGCAGAGTCCTGAGATTGCACGGAGACATGCTGGTGTGAAACACTAAGGAAAGAGCATCTGCTGAGCCCTGTGAAAAGCAGATAAAGAAGTAAGGGAGAGAGAGAGAGGATGAATGGGCTGAACGATAAAATAGTCTCATAACAAGCCCCAGACATTTGAATATTTATTTTGAATTATTCTGGTTTTGATAGACCCCAAAGAGCACTTTTAAGTGCTTAATTTGCTTTGCTCCATCGATTTTAATTAATCTTGCCCTAGGCTTTCAAACTTGATGAGCATGGAGAACTTCAGGGTAAAAAAAAAAAAGCAGCCTGGTTCCTCACCGTATAATATACCTTAACCAACTCACAGCATGGGCAACCATGGTGGGCATCTGCCAGCCCCGGACATGAGCACTCATCATGCCGTAGGCACTACCCTTGTAGGTAGGGGTACTACCTTCACGGGCTGAATTTAAAGCAAAAGACAAATATCTAATACCGAAGGCTTCTGGATGGATGGAGCTGATCCAGTTCCTCCTCCAGCCAACAAAACATCATATACCTGCCTGCAGGCTCTGTGTCAGAGGTACAAGGCAATCATAGAATCATTGAATGGTTTGGCTTGGAAGGGACCTTTAAAGATCATCTAGTCCAATGCCCCTGCCATGGGCAGGGACACCTTCCACTAGAACAGGTTGCTCAAAGCCCCATCCAACCTGGCCTTGAACACTTCCAGGGATGGGGCATCCACAGATTCTCTGGGCAACCTGTTCCAGTGCCTCACCACCCCCACAGTAAAGAACTTCTTCCTAATATCTAATCTAAATCTACCTTCTTTCAGTTTAAAATTGTTAACCCGTCATCCTATCACTACAGTCACTGTTAAAAGAGTCCCTCCCCATCTTTCCTGTAGGCCCCCTTTAAGAACTGGAAGGCTGCTATAAGGTCTCCCTGGAGCCTTCTCTTCTCCAGGCTGAACAACCCCAGCTCTCTCAGCCTTACCTCATAGCAGAGGTGTTCCATCCCTCTGATCATTTTTGTGGCCCTCCTCTGGACCTGCTCCAACAGGTCCATATCTTTCCTGTGCTAAGGACTCCAGAGCTGGACGCAGTATTCCAGGTTAAATGAGACACCCAAAGCGATGGGCAGCTCCAACAGCAGCAGCTCACTCTAACAACTCCTGCTCCTCCATCAGCTGGCATGGGGAAGCAGCAGACCACCCTGCACTGGGAAGAGTGACTATTTCTTCCCATAGCCATGTCTCCACAGCATCCTAGAGTTACACTGGGTACGCAGACATCACACATCTGTATTGTGAAAGGCTCCTGTGAGCACAGAGACATGTTTAAAAAGAAACAAAGAAGACCTACAGGAAGCAGATGAGCTTTTGCACCACACAGGAGGAGATGCCTCAGCTTTAGGAAGGAAGGATGAGTGATAAAAAATTATAGGATCTGCTGTCCTCCTTGGAATGACTGACCCAACGCTGCCCCTTTGGTGAGACACCTCCTGGGATCTTTTAAAGGGATGAATAATGACTGGTGATGACTGCAGCTTACGGAGAGTGGCGCTGACATCAAGTCTACCTAATGAAGGTGAATTTAACTATTGCCAAGTAGTTGAGCAGTGATCAACCAGGTGTTAAGCAGCTGGGTGATTCAAAGATCTTGTTTCAGAGTTACTGAATTTGAGGTTTAAGAGATATTTTCTTCCAGCAACTTCCATTAAAGAGAAAAGACAGAAATTGCAGAAAGACCGGGACCTTTGGTCTGACAGCACAGTGCTGCCACTGCACATGGGATACACAAAGGGACCAGAGATTGCAGTGAAGACATGCTGTTTTCATGCTTTCCTAATTGAGCAGAAACAGTATCAATCAGGCAACCAATGTGCCATCACCTCTGCCAAACCCTAGGTGTGGACATACCACCTCTTCTTGATTCACCTGAGAGCAGCAACCCCCCAAAAGCACCTGGTTCCTCAGCATCCCCCCACTGAGAAGGGCTGCTGAATCCCAGTGGAATGCCAGATCATCACCTCCTGGGCAGCACCACGGGAGGCAGGGGATGCTTCAGGGGGCCAGGCTGTGGCAAGGAGCCCCAGCCCATCATACAGGAGGACGGTAAGATCAGTCATCAACTGGGATTTATACCTTGTCCTCCTGAAGGGCAAGAAACTGACCAGCATTAACTAATCAGTGATTAAACGGTTACTCAGAAGCCGTAATTTGACATTTGTGACTTCTCTAATTATTACCGTCTCATTCTGCATCTCGCCTTTCTGGGGAAGGTTATTAGAAGGTTGTACGTTTTAGATAATAATTGGTTAAATCTCCTGCCTATGAATAAGCAACCTCAGATTTCTAACATCTGTAATTCTGAATCTGGATATATGGATAAACCATCCTAAAAAAGAAAGGAAAAATAATTTGCTTTAGCAAAGGAAGGTATTGATAATGTACACCCACAAGAGACTTAAAAAGAAACCCACAAATAAATTAAAGTAATTCATTAAGAACGTTAATCAGTTTCAGACCATCACACACTGTAGTAATCAATCATTTTAATTAAAAGGAACCATGCATTCTCTCCCTGCCTTTTACCTCAGCCCATCTTTGCACATGCAGCTGATCAAAGACGTCATATGCAAAGATGCTGAACACAGTCTCTATAATCTTCATTAAAGAATTTCACAAAGCAACAATATGCTCTGTTTGTATTGAAGTGCCTGCCTTTTTAGGGAGGCTTTTGCTTATGCTCAGGAGAAAACGATCAGATAATTGCCCTGCAGCTCCAGTTCCTGTGTTCTGTGTAAGGGAAGAAAGAAAACCCAACTGCCTTACAATGAGGTATACTGGCTCATCCTTGTCTCTCTGGGACAAACCTGGCTTTCCAGGCACACCCAGACAGGTGCCACCACTCAGTAACTGTCCTTCCTCCATCCCCCAGGAGCACAGGACCTCACAGAGGGCCTCCATTCTGCCCAGTACCTTTTCTTCAACAGCTGCCAGTAGCAGATAGCATCAAAATAAAGGAAAGACTGCATAGGGAAAATATATAGGGTATTTCCCCACCTTGCAGCGTGCTGCAGGTCAGGGACTTCCTGAGCCAGAGGCAGTGTTTAATGGCTGCAATGGATTTTTTGTGCCATGCAGTTCTTCAGTCCCTTTTTGAATCACGTAATGAGCAGAGATGAATTCTTTCTTTTTAATATCAGCTGCTTTGTTCTGCAACATGCAGGGCAATCTAATACTAAAATGATGGGACAGAATAAAACATTTTGGCTCTTATAATAAGCAAGGAAACAGTTTTGTTACACTTGTGTTGCAGTCTTCTAAGATCAAAGAGTGCTGCTACTTTCCTTTTAGGAGCACAAGGAAGAAAAAAAAATTGAAAATGCATTTATAAAGTAGCTATATCTTCCTTTCCTAAAGTTGATCCTGGTATTTTCATACCTGCTGCTTAGCTGGTATTTGCCTCTGCCTATCAGCATGAAGTTTCAAAGGATGTCTGGCTTCTAATATTGATTTAATTTAAGATAGAGTAAGACAAGGCTGTAAAAGTGGGAATCAGTCAACAAGAAAGTCGTAAGTCAAATGTTGTAGCAGGGAAGAATTTTCAGCTGTCCTTTTCTTGAGTAAGAGGAACAAAAGGCAAATGGACCAGTCATTACTAGTTTGGAAATGTAATGCATCCACAAAGGAAAAAGACCCGTGTCCATGCTCAGTATGAACTGCTGCTTACAGAAACAGTCAAAATCTTGGGATACACAAGGAACACGACAGACAATACTTAACTCATAAGGTCCCAAGGTAAACAAAATGCCTTTAGCAATGTGTCTGTTCTGAGCTTCATATCTCAAAAGAATAGAGTTTAAATAGAAAGGTTCAGAAAGGGACAGTGCAAATACTAAAGTACATAGGGCAATAAAGGTAGAAAATAATTCCCGCATCAGAGACAAACTGAAAAGCCTGTGACTGTTTAGAGAGTATGTGAACAAAATCGGATATACTGAACAATGTTGTTCTCTGCCCTGTCATAAGTCAAAAGCAAAGTAACATTTCAAGTACTTGGAAGGCAGCATTTATCTACATCTGAGGAAATGCCTTCTTTTTAATTAGAAAACAAAATGGCTAAATAACCCATGGATGTCCTTATTGCAAGGTATCAAGTAACCAAGAGCCTTACAGAATTATGAAGAGGATCAAATAATTATAGAGCTAGTAGCATACACTGACATTAGGCAACATAAAACAGATATAAACTTCTATCTAACTTTCTAAGCTAGCCATTAGCTTGACCGCTGTAAGATTTTGTTTCAGGGGCTGCTAGGAATATACACAAGAAAGTGGCGTATGATGGAGACACGACTGAATGAGCAGAGACTTGTGCTTCTGCAGCGCAGCGCTGTACTGCTTGGACTTCACCGTCTTTGGTGTAGGTGTGGTCCAGCCACACCAGTGCAGTACTTTGCCTAAACGAAAGAGTACTAATGCTGGCTTCACACGGCCACACTGAACCTGGCTGCAAGCATTGAAGACCACTGAGCACTACTCCACCACCCTCTCCACACCAACTCTCTGCTGTGCTCCACCTCACTGTAGGCACACGCGCTCAGGGATACCTGATGGACGGGGTTGACATCTAGCCTTATTTCATACAATGCTTCCTGTGTTGCCAAATAGAAATCAACACTATGTCGATAGTAACCCTACTGCTTGGACACAGAGACAGCAGTCAGACTCCATTAAGGACACAATCAGAACAAGTCCAATTCCCTAGCTCCACTCTTCTGTTTTGTTGCTTTACTGTTTATTTTCCTAATCAAAAATAAACAGCACTCCTCACTGCTGCAGTCCTCACTGTAACTCAACCAAAATATTTTGCAATTATGTGTTCTAAAAATTTGCTAACTTTAAATGATCACGCTTGGGGCTTCCTCTAAGTGAACCACACAGCATTTGCAGACTGCAGAAACCAGCTTGTCTCTGGACAACCTAAAAGACTTGTAAGATGGGAATTCAAGTGAAAAGAAGAATTACTGTAAGAAAACAGATGGTGAAGACTGACAGCTGTTTCATTGTTTTGACAGAAATACCTTGTAGATGACCTGAACCTGGTTTTGGACCACAGTATTGGCTTGAGAATGGGGTGAGCTGTATTGGAAATGAGCTCTTACAGAAACCTTTAATCCATCTTTTATTTTAAAAGAAACATGATCGCCAATTTTCATTTAAATAGACTTGAGACACGGTTGCCCTATGGAAATGGGCAGGCTCGCTTACAGGGACTTTGAACGAAGTGTACCACTCTAATATTTATGAGACTGTTCCCAGCTTTGCTAAAGTGCAAGTACACATCTCTTTTTTTATTGCATGAGTCACAATATTTAGAGTTAGTTAAAAATAACTTATTCACACTAACTCTAATGTGAACAAACTATTCTAAAACAATCCAGCCAAGGAAATCTCACTGCAAAATATCCCAGCTTCTCCCATTCAAATAGCTGGTCCATCCATACTCCCAGCTCTGCAGCACATGTAGGTGAAAGCCCCCCTCAGTGCTGCTCAACATCAGAATGTTTAAATTGTCTATTGAAGATAGCTCTGTTTGAACCTAGGAAATCTCTGAAAGTCTAGCTCTTCAATTCTCAATTATACTGTTTCTTAGTTTGCAAATGCAATAATTACTAGAATAGATATTAGGAAAATAGTTGGCAGACCTTGAAAAATTATGCATTTTATGGTCAAGCCTGCACAGGGACAATTTTTGGGCAGAGTATTACTGGAGTGGTGCAACAAAAATAATAGCATAGGTACAGTTCCTACCATAAAAATCACCCTTTTTCCAGTATACTTTATTTTTCTATAATGTCTTCTCTTTTTCTCCCTCTCCCCACACACCATTTTTGTGCTGGCAGTTAGCCAAAGGCATGCAAGAATGAATTGCACTGTTGCGGCATTTAAATTATATCAATACTGAAATGCAGAATAGAGTCCTTTTCTATTTTATCTCTAAATTGAATGCTTTCACAGAGAGGCACTGTTATCTGCATTACAATTTGAGAGCTACATTAGTAAATCTTGAATGCTCTGAATTAGAGTATTCAACTTTCGAGATGGATGGTTGAGCTCACCACAAAAAATGTATTAAGCTGGAGATATGGCTTCATTTGGAGTGAACATGAATTTTGAAGAATATCTGTGATTTGGAAACCAAGCCCAAATTTCTGGGGGAACCCACATCCAGATGAATATTATCCCCTTACTTTTTGAAGTAAATCTTTTTAGATTTTCCTGTCTAAAAACTATGCCTGCAGAATGATTTTCCAGGTACCATTTCCCTGTCAGATGGGGCAATTATGTAAATTCCCACTCTGACACAATTGTTGGAACCATCTAAAAATGCTGCCTGTGAGTAGAGAAGGTTCCCATCTCTTTTACGGCACACTGTAAGTGCACCAGTAATGCTGCAAGCATATTGATGGGGCATGCAGCTGCTAAACAGTTATATGGGTCTGAAGAAATGAGTTAAATCTGACAGGTAACTCAGAGGCTTTATCCTTAGGACTTCAGGACACAGCAACACCTCAGTGCCCCACAGTCACCCATGGACCCTTCTGGCCTTTAACCAATCTGCAAGCTTTTAGGTTTCTGAGCTGCCACGGCTGCCACATACATCTCTGGGATATGCCTGGAAGTGCCATGCTCTCCACTCCCAAGGGTGGGAGCAGAAAGGAAAAAAATTCCCCAATTTCAGATTACACACAAAGCAAACAAATGCATTTAAAAGCTGTGTTTGTGGAAAATTTATAAAGCTCATGACCAAATTGTGTGATTACCCTGTGATAACCGAGACTGGTTTTGGGAATCGTGTTCTGAAGCATGGTCTGTATTTTCTTTTCTTATATGCAGGTGATATTTGCTGGCAAATATCCAAAGGGCAGCCCTTTCCTATAAAAAACAGCACGGAAAGACTATTTAACTCACTTGGGCTCAAATTATTATTGCTATGACCCAACTGGTAGTACGAAAGAAAAGTATTCCCACAATTTAGAAAATAAGGTCAGAAAGAGTTATACCAGAAAAAAGTCCTTTGCCACTAAAACTTATTTCATTTGGGAAACTGATGTAAGTTATCTTACTGGTATAAAATGTGCCTCCAGTACCAGGATTATTTGATAAAGCTGACCCAGAAACCCCTCTGTGTATAGCAAAGTCCTTCATTCAAAGAAGCCTGAAAAAGACCGAAGGACTCTGGGGAGAAAAACCAAGCAAGGCTACGTTTGCAACCTCGTAACAAGATTTGAGAAGAGCCCTGGAGAGATCTGGCCATGGCTGGAGATGGATCAAAAGCACTTGCAGCACAAGGACCCTGCTTTCATGCGACCGAAGGAAGGTCAGGGCTGGGCCTGGAGTCCCACCCATGCCAGGGTGAGCCGCGACCTGGTGCTCAGCTGGGAAACACCAGCTCTGCCACCCGAATCGAGGCAGGAACAGCAAGGGGCTCTGTCAGTATTCTTAACCCTTTTCCTCAGTTAGCACATGCCTGTAGCTGATTTTCTTCTCTTGGTAGCTCCTTGTGGCAGAAGAGCCCTGCTGACGCCGGTGTCACGGCTGCCCTCCAGCACTGTGCCTGGGGAGAGAAGACAGGATGCTCCTGTGGTCATTGGTCCCTGGCAGCATGGTTCAAAACCAGGCTACAGCTCACCCTGGCCTCTCCCTCCTGAAATTAGGTATTTTTGCCAGTGCATGAGACAGTGTCAAATGTTTAAGTTCAAAACATCCCTTTTTTAGACCTGTGGAGAACACAGGAATACAGAACCTTTCCCCTTTTGCTTGAAAAAAATATCTGTCTCCTAGAAGGGTTCACGTCTGCTTTTCAGTTTAATGAAGAACCTTTTTTATTGAATTCTGTCTGCTGGTGATGCCCATTAGGGAACCTGTTAGAGGTTTCAGGTGAAGGCTTGATCTGTTTGATCCCGACTCTGTGGGGATGAGGAACAGGTTATATTACTTTGATCTGAAGGAGACAGTATGGGATCGCATTCGTATGCTGCCTGATCTTCCTGTGACCAGAAACCTTGCCGGCAATTTTTGTACAGCATCAGATATGGATTTCTTTCCCCAGACAAATCTATGGAGCCATCTCCTAGCAGAAAGAGACAGCCCCTGCCAGGGCAGGGTTGCAGGTTGCACAGTTTCTCAAAGACCTCCAGCCTCACCTCTCCTCCACTTGTTAGAGCCAGCAGTTAAAAAGCAGTATTTTCAGTTGCTCATACCAGAGAGTCATGCAGGAGCCAGAACGAGAGACTGCTTCTCTGATAGGTTTGCACACTCATTTTCTGAATGAAAATTTTCTCTTTACTGAATACAAAAAGCACAGCTTTCTCTAATGCATTCCTGATATAACCGAGCATGCGATACCACCCACAAAGTATCTGCCAGAAACTCTCATATTTCTCTCTGTTCCTGGCAGATGCTCCTCAGCTGTGGCATTTCTAGCCCAAGTGGGACCTGATAGTGTTGTCTGTGAAAGCACATGGAGAATGTGACACATTGACACATCATTATTTATTCTCATTATTTATTTGATTTGATTCATTGCCATTATGGGGCTGATGCTGTCTGAGTCCATTCCTGCCCATAGCAGAGAGATGAAGTGATGTTTATCTACTTGTGCAGCAGATAGATTTTATCCAGGAAGAAGCACTGACCCTCTCAGCACCCGGACACTTAAATGCAGGAGTCTGCAGTTGTACACGAGTCTGCGCTTGTGCACCTGTATAACCAGTGGGATAACCTTTAGCTGGCTACTGGAGACTGGAGGCAAATGCTAAGCCTGCAGCAGAGCTCAGCTGGTTTGTTACCCTGTGCTCCCCTTGCAGCCCCCCGAGAGAGAGACAAGCACCCTGGGGAATCGCTCTGAAACTCTCTGTTTGCAAAGAGCATAGCCAGAGGCTTCTAAGGGAGCTGCAGGTCTTTAAGGCATAATTTCACAGCACTTCATGCTACATCTTAAAGGACAACTTTTATTATTTGATCTTCATACCTTTGAGGGGGACAGTGGGACATCCCCCATGTTTCTTTTGAGCACGTGGCCTTGAAGGACCCAGCGAAGGCTTTGGGCTTTGCTCCTCATTGCATTCACCTGTTCTGGTACACTGCATGCGGGAGATCATTCCCCACATACATTGTGAAGCTCAGCCTGGAAACCAGCTCTGATTTTATCCATTAACGTCCCTGCTGAGTTTGTCCCTGCGCTTCTGCTTTCAAAGGGGCATTATTTGTTGTTTCAGAAATACTTCAAGTAACTTGCATCTCTCAGCCTTCAAAGCAGCTTTGTCTCCCCTCACTTACATTAGCTATGCCTGAAAAGCTCAAGAAAGTGTGGTTCAAGAAACCATTGCCCCCCAGCTAGTTTCTCCTGCACTGAATCCCCACCAACCAGCTGGAGTTGTATGTCTCTTCACTGAAGGTACCAGGTCGTGGTGTGAAATACAGGTTGTCCGAGGGTCCCTAGACACTCTCCCTGGTGGTGGTGATGTTCCCAGAGCCCTTGATGGGTGAAGAGCGGCAGATGACAGAATCACATAATTTTGCAGCTGATGCACAGGTCCAAGGCACGGGTGCACTTGACATCCACTGTGCTGCGGACACAGGAGAGGAACAGTTTCCAGGAAGGATGGGTTGAGTAAAGGGGGACCACAAGATGCTCCTGTGAGGTCTCCAGAAGGGCATATCATATATGGGAGTGAAGCAAGAGCCCTCCTTTTGGCTTTGCCTGGTTCCTTGTATTGCATGCACAACAGGGGAGCAAAAGTGATGGGAAAATCGCCTCCTACAGCAAACACAATGCTTGGACATAGGCAGACCCAAGACTGAAGCAAATCTTTGTTCTGGGACTGTTAATGCAAGGAGTGATTAATTTTCTTTTGGTACAACAGCATATGCAGGAATTAGATTAGTGTGGGGCTAAGAATTGGTTACGAACCTCTAATTGAAATTTCCAGTATATCAGTATTTTTAGGGGTTCCATCAGCTACATTGCAGTAACAAAGACCTGAAATTGTACTTAAAAGCTTGAAAATGGACACATACAAAACAGCAGGGAGATGTAGCAATGAGAGTAAGTGAACACAATGTGTGACTAATAAGGAACTACCATGGTCCAGAGAGGTAAAATATCAACAGAATGTAAGGTGAGGTCTGAAAGATGAAGATGATGGCACTGTATGTAAAAGCCAGGAACATTTTTTATATTTCTTGGAATCCATCTCACCAAAAATCGTAATTGCTGTTACAATTGGTTTGCCTGTTTGCTTCCTCCTCTTAACAGCCTTATTGAAGCCAACAAATTTTCTTGGATTGCTGCAGAGAGCACAAATTTCTTTTAAATTGATAAATTGTATAGCATAGTATCCTGCTTTCTAAACAGTACTAATGAAATGCTTTCAACTCCACAAAATATGTGTAACCTCCATTTGAATGGATTCTGTCAAATGTGAATCTGTTTTGGTTGATTATTTCTTGAGAAATTAATGTATGTAAAACTAAGGAGCTAGTCTCTACCTCAATCATTTCCCTGCCATGGTTCCTGATACTCTGATTTGCTCAAGCCACAGGTGCCTGCTGTTCATATAATTACTTGTATCAAACCAACCTTCACCCCTGCGGCTGTGTGGTGGAGTCCATCTGCCCTACTGTAGGTATACCCAAGGTAGTTTTACTGGCTGACATGAATATTCACTTCAAATTTGAGCAAAACTTGCTCAAAATACTCAAGCCTGCACTACTCTTTGTGCTCCTGAGGCTACCCTGCCATCAATACCCCTGGTAGGTTGGATCAAGCTCAGGTGTGTCCCAATGGGCCCCATCTGCAGCTGGGACAATGGCATCAATGTACCTGAAGAAAAAGGATGTTGTAGAAGAACCTCTGAGCTACTAGGAATGAAATGCATTGCACAAGTCTGGCAATTTGGGGGAATATCTTGTATCATTCATTTATTTTTGTCTCTTCTTAAAATAGAAATGTACCACTGCTTAGCAGCTTTATGAAAACACACATCCATATTCACATATAGTACACAACCATTTTCTTATAGAAATGGCTGTTTTCTTCATGGGTTACTTTGATTTCACAAAAAAAATCTCTTCTTTTTGTGTAGAGAATCAGAAAGACAAAACTTTTTTCCAAGGTAGCTGACACTTATTTTAACAGTTCAGGGCTGAGAAATCAAGGCGAGAGTAAAATGTATTCATATTGAAGTACCAAAAGGTATCCCTCTGATCTTATTTTGGCTAGGATCAAGAACACCCAACAGGTTAATGACACCTGTGGCATTAATAAAGCCAGAGTAGTAGGGAAACTTTTGCCTCCAGCACTTCTCCCTGCTGCTATAAAATTTATAAGCTCTATATGCTACCTGGCCCAGAAGATCTCTGCTCTTGCATCGTTTACAAGCTTTGCAGGAGTGCCAGCCAGGGAGTGAGGACCTCTGAAATCTGCCAGAAACTACTGAAATTCCAGACACATAGACCGAGAAATTTGCAACTCTTACAACCTTCTTTGCATAGGAAATAGATTTCCATCAATTGGGATGTATAGGGAATTCCTATGGGAGTACTTAACTGAAATTAGCCCAACAATCTCACTCTAAAATAGTAAAAGGCTCCAGCCTGAGCTAACATAACAAACCATAGTTATTAGATATAGCTAGCTTTGAGATAAGATTTCTGTTGCCTTTCCTCCAGCTATTAGTAGCAATATAGAAAGATGAAGGTTTATGATGCTTTTTCCAAAGGTGGAAAACTCAGGTATGTGTTAGGGATTGTAAATGAAAACTGATGCTGAATAGCCCTGACACTCCTCCACAGCTTCCCTGATTAGGAGAAAAATATACAATGAAGTAATTTAATTTTGATGTATGTTCAGGTAGATTTGTCATAACTGGCATGACAATAAAAAAAGTCCTTATCATCTTAACTGGGAAAGATTTTTGCCTCTTTGCAGCAAGACTGGCGAAGTACAGTCATAAAGAGAATCTTAAAAAGCAACACACAGTTCAGTTACAATCCTGCATACACCCCATGCTTCAGTGTCAGAGACAACACCGAAGTAATGGCAGACATAATTCTGAAACCCATTCTGACTGTGAAATCTGTGAAGTGACCGATGCCCAGGAGAGAGAAATAAATTAAAATCTAAACTGCTTCTTTGTTTACTGCAAGCAGACTCTTGAAGAAAATCCAAAGCTTACACTGATTATGGTCTTAAATAATGTTTTAAAATAGCTAGATTCATTTCTTAAATTGAATTGAATATTACATTGGGCCTCCCATGTGATCCAGAGGAAGAAAGACCTTGACTTGTCGTGGTTTCGGGTTCAGCCCAGCCGGTAACAAAGCACCACGCAGCCGCTCACTCACTCCCCACCCCCGCACCTGGCCACGTTGGGATGAGGAGAAAATCCAAAGGCAGGCTTGTGGGTCGAGACAAGGACTGGGAGGGATCACTCCCCACTTATGGTCACGGGCAAAAGACAGGCTCAACTTGGGGAAGAAACAAAATCCATTTAATTTACTACAAATCAAATCAAAAACAAGGGTATTGGGAAGGAAAACCAAACATCGGAACACCTCCCCACCCCCACCCCTCCCGCCTTCCCAGCTCAGCTCCATTCCCGGTTCTCTCTCCCTCCTCCCCCCGGCGGCGCAGGGGAACAGGGGATGGGGGTTGAGTCAGCTCGCCACACATTGTCTCTGCCGCTCCTTTCCTTAGGGGGAAGATTCCTCACTCGTCCCCTGCTCCACCNTTTCCACGGGCTTCAGTTCTTCCCAAACTTCCCTGGCGAGGGTCCTTTCCACAGGCTGCTCTTCAGTCACACACACTGCTCCAGTGCGGGCTTTCCCATGGAGTCATGGCCATCTTCGGGAGCCTCTGCTCCACCGTTAACCCCCATGGGCTGCAGGGGGACAGCCTGCCGTCTCACCACGGCTGCAGGGCCATCAGCCTCCTCAGGCGCCCCTCCTCCCCCTCCTTCTTCACTGACCTCGGTATCAGCAGAGGGGTTCCTCTCACGTTCCAACCCCCACACTGCCGGTTCCCCTTCTTAAATCTGTTCTCCCAGAGGCGCTCTCACCGTCACTACTGGGATCGGTCTGGGCCAGAGGCAGGTCCAACTTGGAGCCGGGGAGCTTCTAGCAGCTTCTTAAAAGAGCCACCTCTGCAGCCCCCTCCCCTACTACCAAAGAAAACCGTGCCACACAAACCCATAACATGACTACATTAATAGGGGAGAGAAACCTTCAGATGAATAAAGTTGTACCTCCTCAGTTAGGAGCTGTGGGACTGCTGGGACAGCCAGGCAGGCTTAGACTAAAAAAAGAAATGCCACCATGCAGCAAGGATGATTAATCTTAAGGCAAAGCTTATCAGCTAAAGTCTCATCTTCCCTGACATCGAGGAATGCAAGCAGGACTGAGAACATGTCTAGCAGGTGAGCTGAGCTGAGGTGCTAATTGTACAAGACATTGGCAAATTCACAGGAGGGAGAGACACCTTCAAAGTCCTCAGCCTGGAAAAGGGTGATGGGGGTAGAAGACAGTTAGAGATATGAAGGAAGGGCAAGCTTGTGTGAAGCGCTGCCTCCTGTCACTCATCTCCTCTATGCTAAAAAAGTATCTAGAGGTACAGCCTCCAAAGGGCCTGGCTGCAAATCACTTAGAAAAGCCAGATGGGTGTCCACCAGCCACAAAGCTTCATCCTCCAGGTCAGCTGCAGCAGCCTCTGGAGGAGGAAGCATGGTTGGGCTCAGCTGGAGCTGCCCTGGGAGGCCTGGTAAAGCATGCTATGTTTTTTTACATCTTGAGTGCTCCTAAGTATCTTATTTATATATTTCCACCTTCCAGCAGACCTGGGAAATACTTACGGAGACCAGCTCCTGGTTATTCTCACATCACTCCAGACTGCACTGAAAAGCATACTTACAAAGGTCCTCATCTTTCCTCTGCTGCCAATAAATTCCCAATCCATTGGCCAGTTTCAAACATATTGGACAGAAGAGTGAAGGTCTTAAAGAGAATCAGGATCCTACAGACTCCACAGAAAGCTGCAGGCTACACAGAGGAAACACTATGGTTCAGGTAGCCACAAGCTTACGCCAGTCACTTGTGAGTCTCAGCTGAGATGTTCAGTCAAATGGTTGCCTGCAGGTTGCTGTCAAATTCCTCTGCAGGAGGAGATGGTACATATATGCAGGGACAACAGAAAATCTGGCTATAATTCAGGCATAAAGCCAATAAAGCAAGAGGCATAAATCTGTAGGAAACTAGACTTTGTTAGAACAGGTGCTTGCAAAACTGTTTGTTAGCAAATTAAGTTTTCTAGCCATTCTCTATGTGGTGTTAATAATCTCCGTGTGAATGTTTATTTTCTGCCTGAATCTACAGACCAAAACACTAACTCAAAATGCACAGGATAAAGTAATAATGTCAGCATTGCATGTTCTTTTTGATGGCCTACTAAACACTAAACTCTTTAGTTAGGGTAACCCAGCTGGCTTTTCTTCCCATACTGACTTAAATGGGAGTTTCATCTTTGAAGCATCAATACTGATTGCCAGTGAAAGCATTAGTAGTTTTGCTAAACTAGGTTGTGATCTTGAATTATAACCTAAAAAAGTTGCTACTCAAATAATTAAAAAAACCCCCAGATTTACTCAGGTTATGGGGAATTTTGGCTTATATTGGGTTTGCGTGTCAATGTTTTGGTAGTGGGAGGGGTTACAGGGGTGGCTTCTGTGAGAAGCTGCTAGCAGCTTCCCCTGTGTCCCATGGAGCCAATGCCAGCTGGCTTCAACATGGACCCGCTGCTGGCCAAGGCCGAGCCCATCAGTGATGGTGGTAGCACCTCTGGGATAACATATTTAAGAAGGAGGAAAAAGTTGCTGCAGAACAGCAATTGCAGCCAGGACAGAGGAGCGAGAGTATGTGAGAGAAACAACCCTGCAGACCCCAAGGTCAGTGAAGGAGGGAGAGGAGGTGCTCCAGGAGCCAGAGCAGAGATTCCCCTGCAGCCCATGGGGAAGACCATGGTGAGGCAGGCTGTCCCCCTGCAGCCTGTGGAGGTCCATGGTGGAGCAGATATCCACCTGCAGCCTGTGGAGGACCCCACGCCAGAGCAGGTGGGTGCCCGAAGGAGGCTGTGACCCCATGGGAAGCCTGTGCTGGAGCAGGCTCCTGGCAGGACCTGTGGCCCCATGGAGAGAGAAGCCCACGCTGGAGCAGGTTTTCTGGCAGGACTTATGACCCCACAGTGGACTCGTGCTGGAGCAGTCTGTGCCTGAAAGACTGTAGCCCGGAGAAGGGACCCACGCTGGAGCAGCTCATGAAGAACTGCAGCCTGTGGGAAGGAGTCATGTTGGAGAAGTTTGTGGAGTACTGTCTCCCATGGGAGTGACCCCATGCTGGAGCAGGGGAAGAGTGAGGAGTCCTTCCCTTGAGGAGGAAGGAGCGGCAGAGACAACATGTGAGGAACTGACCTCAACCCCCATTCCCCGTCCCCCTGTGCCACTGGCGGGGAGGAGGTAGAGAAATTGGGAGTGAAGCTGTGCCCGGGAAGAAGGGAGGGGTGGGAGGAAGGTGTTTTAAGATTTGGTTTTATTTCTCATTATCCTACTCTGATTTGATTGGTAATAAATTAAATTCATTTTCCCTAAGTCAAGTCTGTTTTGCCCATGATGGTCACTGGCCAGTGATCTCTCCCTGTCCTTATCTTGACCCGTGAGCCTTTCATTATATTTTCTCTGCCCTGTCCAGCTGAGGAGGGGAGTGATAGAGCAGCTTTGGTGGGTACCTGGCATCCAGCCAGGGTCAACCCACCACATGACTGAATTAACAATTAAGGTTTAGACCTTACTTTACGAACAAATATACAACTTGTATTACTTGTCATTGGGCTTGGATTTATCTGAAAGGACATTCCTTCCCTGTGAAAGCACATAACTTATTTGGGGACAAATCCTAAAATAGTAATGAAGACAAAATCTCTACTGACTTCAGAAAATCAACATTTTTAACTGCTTCATATCAATACTCAATGATTTTGCTGTTGATCACTGGCTGACTACTGATGCCTTCTGAAAGGCCAGAAATTAAACATTTTGTGTTCACAAATAAACAATTTGTGGAGAGAAAGGAAGAATTTCAGGGAAATTAGGAAAGGTTCATTGCAAAGTCAGAAGGAAAAATCATGAGGGTATGATTTTGGAGGTCAAGAAAAAGCTAAAATGTCAGGTAACCCCTTCTTCAGCCTGGGGAGATTAATTCCTTGTGTAGACTCATTCAGCTCAGTAGGCGTAATCCTGTATAAGGTAGTGTTTCCCCCAGTTACAAGTATCATAATCACAGCTGTTAGTCATAGACAAATTCATATAAAAAGAACGGGTATTTTCCCTTCCCCATGAATTTTGAAAAGCTGTCAAAAGATATTTCATCTGCCCATTAGCTCCCATCACAGCCCAATTAGATCGAATTACAGATAGAGTTTTTTTCATGATCGCATTGAAATAGAAGTTCAGTGTGATAACTTGAAAACAAACTGTGAAAATGTAGGATGAGTACATAATGTACAGTTTCACATATAAAGTAAAATTTAAATTATGCACATACACAAAGTTTCTTAGGATATAGCTTAGGACCTTGCTAGCTCCTATGTTCTTCTTGAGTCAAAGAATTTAAACTCGTTACATCCTCTGTTATTTAAATGGGAATTTTAAACAGCCTGAAACTAAAATATTTGATCATTAGACTATCAGCTGCAGACAGTGGAATGAAAGGATTTGCTTCTGCATCACAAGACTTGCTCTGGGTTCTAGTGCAAAGCTTTATGTTTTGGATAACTGTGTCTCTTAAGACCTGAAGGTCAGATGTTGTACAGTACTGCTCTGTATTTCAGAGAACTATGCTTTGCCCTCTTGGAAGCATGAGAAGGTAGAACTGCTATCAATTAGAAGCTTAAAAGTCTATGACTTTGTAGGAAAAAGACTCATAAAACTCATTAGTAGATGTCCTAAAATGTTCATTATGTAGCTAATTTTTTTTAAATGTAGGCCACAAAAAAAATTTAAAATAGAAATGCAAGTTTTCGTAAAATGTTCTTAATTATACAAGTTAAGTATATGTCATAAACTACTTCTCTAGGATAAGCCTTCGCTGTTTTCTTGACTAAAATAAAGATTACATATCTGTACATGAAAAAAAAATAAACAAGGTGAATAAATTTCACTGAATATCCATATCTTCTCAAAAATGCTCAAACCCAGCCATTAACTTTTTTCTAAAAGAATAGCTTGCCATTAATTATGTGCTAGATGTGCAAAGGGACACCATAGCTAAAAAAGGATGCAACTGTAAAAATGAATTTTTGTGTGCTATTCCTCTGTTAGAGATTCCAGCTGTGGCTTTTGCCAATAATGGACCTTAAAGTTGACAGAAATGCGTTAGACACAACACAAACACATCATTATAGAAAAGGCTGGGAAAAAAGAGCTATGACAAATTACATGGGCTAATTCTGAGCAGTCTGGAGTCCCAGCAGATCCCATGAAAAATGAGGCGTGTGGATTGACAATACAGGCAGCAGAATGTCTCTCTCCAGAAATGACGAATCGATCCAGCTCTCAACTATTTCTATGTAATGGAGGAGCATCTTAGTGAGGCCAATAGTTGTGTAAAAAACTAGTGGGAACAAGATCAGAATAAAGGGGCAAATATCCTTTTGTTAATTACTGCACTTTGTAGGATATACAGACAACCCACGTTGCTGTGGTTATGTTGTGGTTTCAGCCCAGCCGGTAACAAAGCACCACACAGCCGCTCGCTCACTCCTCCCTGCCCCCCTCCAGTGGGAGTGGGAGGAGAATCAGAAAGGAGAAAAGGGAAAAACAGAACCTCATGGATTGAGGTAAGGACAGTTTACTGGTACAACACAAGGAGAGAAGTTACAGCAACAACAATGGTACTAATAATAGAATATACAAAATGAGCGATGCACAGTGCAACTGCTCACCACATGGAACCCACACTCTGCCACTCCCCCCACCGAGAACTGAGAGCTTCCCCCAGCCTGCTCCCCATTTATATACTGAGCATGATGTCACATGGTATGGAATAGCTCCTTGGCTAGTTCAGGTCAGCTGTGCCCCCTCCCAGGTTCCTGTGACAATTAACTCTATCGCAACTGAGCCCAGGATATTATCCACCCCTTATTCTTTACCATCTACATCATGCCCAGATCCTACATTTTCCAATTAATCACCACCCCTTTCCTCGTCTTTGAGATATATCGCTATATATATATATCTCTATATATATCTCTATGGACCCCCCCCCCACACACAGATAGCATTCCCTTAGTCTGTGGGCCATCCCTCTAATGTGTCCATCAATTTTATTTAGTCCATGACTTTGGGGCTCCATCTGTTGTAACAGTCCTTCAGGATAGGAGGGATGGTGTGTGGTGTTGGATTGTTGCATGCTGCCTCTGGAGCTTGCGCCTGGTGTATTTGGTGCAACCCACACCCTTGGTCTGTGGGTTGAAGATGTTGATCCTGAGGAAATCCCTGGGCGCCAGTTCAAGTTCCATCACTGTTGCACTTGGCTTGGTTTCAAAGTCCATCCTTCAGCCATTTGGGTAATTCTTACTGTAACACCCTTGATATGGTATATAGCCACTATAAATGTAATGACATACATTGGCAGGTTATTTAGCAGTTAACATCATACAGCCTAATTCACTGGTTATTCTCTGCCAAAATCAAATCCCCTTGAGGTACACATCGAACTTCCCCATCCTTCTACATCACCCATCAAGTGCACCCAGGTCCCTGAGCAAAAGCAATCCCGTGAATGGGTTTGTCTCTGCCTGAGGCAGGACTAACCCAGACTGTCTTCCCTAACATACTCTTCATGTGCACTACAGGGACTTTATCTCCTGCTACAGTATGTGAAAGTCTTGATTGGGCAGGGCCATCCCGACTGGCAGATCCTCTAGTATTAACTAACCAGGTGGCTTTTGCTAAACATGTATCCCAATGTTTGAAAGTCCCACCCCCCCCATCGCTCTCAGTGTAGTTTTCAGCAGTCCATTTTATCGTTTGATTTTTCCGGAGGCCGGTGCCTGATAGGGGATGTGATATACCCACTCAATGCCATGCTCTTTGGCCCAGGTGTCTATGGGGTTGTTTCAGAAGTGAGTCCCGTTGTCTGACTTGACATTGCCGGCTTTGTATTGCCAGAGCTGGACAGCCAGTTCATCCACCGTTTGTTCATAATCTTCTTTCCAGGACATTACTGCCAATGAGTTGGCATAGGTTGGTGACGCACTTCGTAGTAACTTCTGCCACATAGGTTGTGTGCATTGGTCTTCATCTGGATCTGTGGGTGACCGCTCTTTTTCCAGGTCATTATAAAACACTTCCAGCACGGCTAATTCCCTCAGGTACTGGATACCTCTCTCCATGGTGGTCCACTTGCCTTGGTGACATGTAACATCATCCTTGAAGGGGTATCTTTCCTTCACACCTGACAGAAGTCACCTCCAGAGGCTGAGGACTTGTGTTTTTCTCCCAGTCGCCTTGTCAATGCCCCCTTTCCTAGACAGGGATCCCAGCTGCTTGGCTTCTCTACTCTCTTAATTCCAAACTACTGGCCCCATTATCCCAGCATCGGAGCAGCCAGGTAACAATGTGCTCACCTGGGTGGCGGCCGAAATCTTTTCGCATGTCGCGCAGCTCACGCAGGGATAGAGAATGGGTGATTATTTTGGGTTCAGCGTCTTCCTCCTGTTCTTGTGATGACCCTGCTTCACTTTCATCCCTCACTAAGTGAACTGATTTCTTTGTGTATTTCTTCTTCTGCATAGGGGCGACTGATACTGGCACAGGCTGGTTCTCTAGTTCAGCTGCAGGGCCTGTCGCCAGGGTTGGGGTAGCCACGGTACCTGTTGCTGGAGTTGGGGGTAGCCATGGTGCCTGTCGCCAGGCTTGGGGTAGCCACCGTGCCTGTCACTCTGTTTTCCCTCCTTTCCCCCTGAGGGTGCTGCCTAATATCGAGCAGTGTTTGGTAAATACTGGCTGGGGCCCAGCACAATGTGGTAAGTTGTGCCTCTCTGGAATAGCCACAACATTTTCCTTTCAAAAATTCTACCACTTCATGAGGGTTCTGTAGTTGTTCGGGAGTGAAGTTCCAAGCCACTGGAGGTGAGAAGTTCTCTAGATACCTGTGGACTCTATCCATATCTATTAATTCTATCCAACTGAACCCAGGACAGGTTACTCCAGTACAATGATGCTGCAGTGAATTGAAGTCTGGGGCTTCAGCTGGCCCCTGGGCAAAGGGAAAGTGGGCACTGGCCACTGATGGGAGCCAGGAACCAAACTTGTTTCTCACACTGGACAGGGCCGATGCTCTTAAACCTGCCAGGAGAAGTTCTGTGACCACAAAAGTGAAGGAGAGAAGCTCATTTCTTCTCTGGTACAGCAAAAACCAGGAAAGGAAAGATGGACTAGCTCACTCAGGATGATACAGAAAGGATAGGGCAGCAGTAGGTTTTTGGGGAAGGGTGGTTTTCTCTTTAATCCCACATTTTACTACCCGCTTTTGGCATAAGGCAGCACAAGTTTTTTCTCTGGCAGTTTATGTTGTGAGGTCTCCTATGTTGAAAAGAAACTAGAGGAAGGAGCAAGGCGGAAGACATGCTAATACTCCAGAGCAGCCCAGGCAGAAATGCAAACTAATAAAAATGATGATGATGTTAATAATAATATGATATGTGAAATAACTACAGCTGACATATGATCTATTGATTAAAGTCTTTCATATGACAGGATGTCAGCCAGCAGAAATAGGAAATCAATACCTCATTTAACACCAAAGAACAACTCAACCTCCTCCAGGCCAAAGAGAGACTGGGATGTTTGAACAGAGACAGTATGAATTTATTTGATCTATTTTTGTGAAAAAGAAAGGATTAGTTATACTAAATAATGTGTTTCCCTGAATTCAGGAGGGAGGGGGGTTTGTCAGGTAGCATACGAGTGATTAGTCAATCTAACCAAATAACAGATTTCCATACATGTTTCTGGGATGTCAGGATTTTTTGATAAACCAATGCATTTCAATGAATGCAGATTCCAATAAACATGGATTTAAGTATGTATAAAGGCAGGAAAGGTGATGTTTTCAGGGCTTGGATATTATTTACATATTTGCTGCAAATGCAGATTCTACCCCAAAAGTTGGATGTCTACCACTGAGTGTTGACAAGCCACTGAAAACGTGCCCATGAGGAGGCCCTGATGGAGGAATGCTCTCCACATGGTACCTAAGCACATTCCTCCGGGGAGGAGCAGATGGGTGCACCGATTGTTCCTGTTGGTCTCCTCGGTCACAAGAGTTTTCTGATCCACACTACCAGACACGCACACAATGGGGAGTTGTTTGTCCTATCCATTTTTTTTGAGGCAAGTACTTTAGTTCTAGTGATTTTCCTCTAAAAAATGGTCTCCATTCCTAAAAATGAATCTTTGGTGAAAACAGAACTAGAAATAACTCCTGCATTTGTAATGGAGAAAGTAGTACAGCACAGGAACACAAGATCAATGGATGTGGTAAACTATCGCATGACATTTTTATAACCCAGTTGCATACAAAAGATCTACTGCTCCGCAAGTCCAGAGTTACTGAGTTTCATGAAGGACCCAAAGGGAGATAATTCTATGGATTGTGGGTTGTGATCTGTGGGCAGCTTATAAGGAGTCATACTTGCCTTCTTTCTCCTTCCAAGAAGAGAATAAAGTGATAAAAAAGGCATGAATACAGCAAAGCAATTTGTAAAACTACATGGGAAAGCTCTTCACTGCAGCAGAAATATTGCATTTTCATGCATACAAACCACAAGTGATCTGCAGAGAAAACTGATTCTCTACAGTTTCACAGAAAAAAGGGGTTATACATGTAGTCTCACAAGGGAAGGTTTACTGTCAGCACTCTTTTCAATCTAGTTTCTCCACTGCTTTTTTTCTGCTCCCCCACAGCTGGCTCGTTCTTGTCAATCCTGAAGGAAGAGATTCTTCAAAGGCACACTGGTTACCTAGGGTGCAGGGTACATGTGTGAAAATGCAACACCCAGGGACATGAAAAATGAGCACCTCGACAGTGCTGAGGTGTGGTGGCTCATCCCTGGAGAACTATGGTTACCTTGATTAAATTCATTATTTCATCTTTGCCCTTACCACTTAACCTCACCATAGAGTAGCTATTGCTATTTCAGTTGCCAGGATGGTGGCACTTTGGCTTCCAGTCAGTAAGAAGGGGCTCAAGGAGGGTCTGAAGCATTTCCACCACATTCCTCTTTTTCTGTGTACATCTCCAACCTGAACACACAGCTCCTCTCCAGAACAAAGCTAAATTACAATTGTTTCTCTTCAAGAACAGGAATTAATGTTTTTTCTTTAATCTGTTATATAGTCTATACCTTGTTTTAGCAAATGTACCAAGTATTTGAGAATTTACGTTCAGGTGGGTTTTATTTAAGATATGATTTACTACTAATACAATGATCCCCTGACAAAACACTGCTGTAAGTGATGTTTTCCTGTAGCTGTGTTGACAATCTCATTGAAGAGCCAAAGATCAAAAGAGCACGAATGCTAAATAACCCGTTAATAAAAAACACTGGAGCTAAAATTCACTGGCAATGTATTTTGGGGAAATCCACACAGTCATTGCTAGTCACTGCCTGTTCTCTGCTTTAAAAAGGCATCCGTCTCCAGAGCAATAAATTGTTCACAAAAAATAAGTTAAAAAACAGACTATGGAGAATTAATTAGTCGATCCAGAATTTCACTATGCAGAGATGAGGATAAAAGCTGAGTATTATGCAAGCATACATTTTTACTTTGCTCATTTTTATAGCATGCCCAAAAAGGACCTAAATTATTCTTGATTTAATCAAAAGATACATAATTTGAGCTCACACTCCTTACTTGATTTTAAAGTTTTCCTATTGATATAACTGTTTTCTATAACTATCAGTACCTAGTATCATGTCCAGAGTATTGTACATTCTCAGTGTTTGGTATAGCTAACTAATTAAACACTACCCCGCATCCTTAGGAAATGAAATAGTCCAAGCATGTAATAGGTTCACTAGTTATAAGGAAAACACCAGGTCTTTGAGGACCTTGAAAAGGCTCCAGTATCTAAGTTGCTTTTTCTTAGCAAGTGATTAGCTAGCAAAAATGGTGACCTCAGAGTCCGTGTTCCCTGGTTTCAGGAAAGGGCATGGTTCAGAGAGCCCTCTTGTTGCAGCTTTATGTCCAGCCCAGTGACATGCATGCTCATGATCTGCTGGCACAAATGTGGTGGTGTGCCACGACCTCCTCTAGGGACAGTCACTGGGGGGTGGAAGGGCTCTCAAGCCTGAAGGGAGCTTTGGAGCATCATCACCTGTAAAACCACAGCTTCTCTTGGGATTTGCAGTCCAGTAGCTTCAACACTGCAAAGAGCAACATCAGTTTTTAGCCTTATACAGGCAAGGCTACTGCTTCCAAAAAAACCCTAACACTGATATTTTTGTATAGAGATATAGAGATTTGGGAATGCATATGTTGAGGAGTGTGGTGATGCTGCCTCATTTTAGAGACAAAACACATGATGCTTTTAGTTCCACCTGCACAGCTCAGGCAAACCAGTGCTGAAGTGGAGGGGTAGCAGCCAGTGCAGCTACGACTGGGATGTCCCAAGCACAGAGCTGCTGTAATTGCCCTAAGAGTGGCACTGGATCTGCACGAGGATGAAAAAGGTGACATTTATTTGGAATAGCAATGAAAATCTTAAAATCTAGCTATTTCTGAAGGCCTGAAGACTGCAAGCTGCCTGCTGAAGCTGGGAGCAAGTGCTAGTTGGGACATGGTCAGGCAAAACAAAGCTATAAATACAAAGGACTTCCCTACCACAAACTCTCCCTGCATTAATGTCAAGAAAGGCACAACTCAAGGACATTAAGACATGGATACTTTGCACACTTCCATAGTACTGTCAATTCAAGGAGTTTCTATAATAGGTTACAGCTTTATTTTTTTTTAAACTGCCCACGTGAGGGAGATGCTCTCCTTTTACAGCTGAGGAACCCGAGACATGCAGACGTTCAACCCTGTACTGCATTTCGCTCCAGGCTGTCCAATCTGCCTCCCAAAAAATCTGCTTGCAGCTCTGCTGGGCTCCTTGGAAATGTGGAAACATTTGGGCAAGTGCCGTAGCACCTGAAAGCCCACTACCACCACACTGCCCCAAAGATGTCCCTGATGGCACAAGGGCAGCGGTGAAACAACCAGCACCTCACCAGAGCTTGGAGCAATGCAGAAACATTCATGCCCCTGGCCACCCCATGCTTAGGTGTCCAAGCGTGGTGTGGCCAGTCTCTGTGGCTGGGGGAGGCCAGCCACACCTTCACCACAGAAGCCATGATCTTCATCCCACTGCAGAAACTGGAACATGAAGTGAAATACAGCATTGTCCAGTGAGCAGCTGTCTTATCCTTAGGACTCTTTGTGGCTTTCTAGGATTGTTCTTGAAACTATACAGTTTAAAAATTTCATGCTGTAGTGCAGTATACCAGCTGACATCTCAGGAGGATTTTTTGAACTGGTATAAATTAATTATCCCTCATACCCACAGATCATTTCTTCGGCAGGCTTGGACAATCTGTTAACTACAGGCTAAAAACCACTGATTTTTCCTTTCAAAAGCTATTTTTCTGTTAATATTGTGTATGAGTAAGTGCTTTTTAGAATTATTTTCCATAGACAAGTATTTTATTTAAGAATCCTTGATGCTTAAGTCTCAAACACCAAAGTTAGTATGAATACTTGACCATAGCTTTGGATTTCAACCTCAGGTGGCATGAGAAACCGAAGAGCATGGGAAAGCTGATGTTTTCTATTATTTTTAATTTTTTTTTAAGAATGAAGGGACTTGCGAGGAAGGAGGGGTGGAGGGGTTGCCCAATACATGAAGAAATGGATAGATACTGAAGAGCTGTCTCTGAAGAATAGCCATGAGCAGGTTGAAAGCTTATGGGTAAGTATTAGAGACTAAGGCAAAAAAAAGAACCTTGTGGTTGGTGTTTACTACAGGCCACCCAGTCAAGGGGAGCCTATTGATGAAGCCTTCTCACTCCAGCTACAGGAGGCATCGTACTCGCGGGCTCTCGTCCTGATGGGGGACTTCAACCACCCCGATATCTGCTGGAAAAGTAGCATGGTGAGCTGTAGGCAACCCAGGAGGCTCCTGGGGTGCATTGAGAGTAACTTCTTAAGCCAGGTAATAGACAGCCCTACCAGAGGGGATGCAATACTGGACCGGATGGTCACCAATGCAAGTGAGCTAATTGGTGATGTCAATATTGGAGGCAGCCTGGGCTGCAGTGATCGTGCATTGGTGGAGTTCGCAGTCCTGAGGGATATGGGTCAGGCAAAGAGTAAAGACCCTGAATTTTAGGAAAGCAAACTTCCAGCTGTTCAAGGAGTTAGTCAACAGGACCCCCTGGGAAACTGCCCTAAGGGACAAGGGAGCAGAACAGAGCTGGCAGATCTTTAAGGGCACCTTCCATAGAGCGCAAGAGCTCTCANAGCCCTCAACTCACAGGTGCAAGAAATCAGGAAAGGAAGGCAAGCGACTGGCATGGCTGAGTTGAGACCTGCTGGTCAAACTAAAGGGCAAGAAGGAAATGCAGCACAGGCAGTGGAAGCAGGGACGGGCATCCTGGGAAGAGTATAGGGATGCTGCCCGATTATGTAGGCATGGGGTCAAGAAGGCCAAGGCATGGCTGGAGCTGAACTTGGCAAGGGATGCAAAGAATAATAAGAAGGGCTTCTACAGGCATGTCAGCCAGAAAAGGAAGGTCAAAGAAGGCGTACCCCCTGATGAACACAACTGACAAACCGGTAAAAACGGACAAGGAGAAGGCTGAGGTACTCAACAACTTTTGTGCCTCATCTCTTCCCACACCTCTTGAGTGGATGGACTGCATGACAGGAATGGGGGG
>VYZV01034371.1:162955-176739 GCA_013401275.1 Pandion haliaetus
GGTAGATGCCCCATCCCTGGAAACATTCAAGGTCAGGTTGGACAGGGCTCTGAGCAACCTGATCTAGTTGAAGATGTCCCTCATTGCAGGGGGGTTGGACTAGAATGACCTTTAAAGGTCCCTTCCAACCCAAACCATTCTAGGATTCTATGATTCTATGAGACAGAATCTGTTGGGGGAAGGGAAGGTGCTGTGCCAAAGACTGACTCCATCAGAAACCATTTGTTTGAAGAGAAATATAATAATAAACCAAAGAAATCAGAAGGGTTCCAATTATTTTCAAAGAGAAGAAATAAAATTATGGAGAGGAGAACTCAAACTGTAGAGGATTAGAGGTTTAGTCAGCATGAGGGAAGGAGGAGGGAAGGATGATGTAGAGTGGCAAGACTACGGCACAGAAGAGATTTAACCTCTGCACTGATTTTACTATGCATGTGCATCAAAGGTCCCTACTTTCTGCTCCTATGTAAGATACATAAAACCATGTACCCTGGGTGAAGGGAGTGGAGTTGAGCCACATCCCTTCCCCATGGCCTGGCTTTTGGGACTCCCATTGCTATATTCTACTGCCTGGCGGGATGCTCCTTATCTTGACTCTTACAAATCCCATGTGGGAGAGCTGTATTGGGTACTGTGGTATTTTCTGGGCTTTCCCCTGCCCAAGGGTGTCCTGTTTGTGAGGATGCCAGAACTCCTTCTCCTGTTCTGCCCATAACCTGACACCTGAAGGGTCTGGCTTTCTGCCCGAGCGGCTGCAAAGATTTAGCCCAGCTGAGGTTCAGTCATACAGGGGAGGAGTGCAGAAAAGACTCTTTTTTTCTTTTTTTTTTTTTTACCATTCAGTCCACCCAAGCTTCAAGAAACTCTGAAATTAAAGCCCCAGGTAAAAGTGTTGAAATTGACTGTAGGGTCAGTGCTGCCTGTGGCAATCTTGGTTTCACTGGTGCAGATTTGCATCACTTCAAAGGTGTCCTGAGAGGCCCTAGTTTTTATTTTCTCCTTGCATCCCATCCTTGGGATGTCTTTGGTGGTTCATATTAATTTAAATAATTTCCCCAAGACTTAAAGTGTCTTTTTTCCATTACAAAAGACTTTAGGTATTTTCTCATAGGAATAACCTGTTTGTTTCAGATGGCTTTGCTCATTCTCAAGTACACCAGTTTTTCCCAATGTCAAGCTGAACCGTATTTTGTGTGTAAAATTTTCTTTTCTACTTCATTTTCTGGATATACTGGTACTCCCAGATTTTAAGTATTTGCTAGACTAAAGCATTTTAGAAAGTACATTTCCCATTCATCCTCAGATGACTGGTCTTTGTTTTTCACAATGCTTCCAAGAGTTGTAACAATTCAACACTGGCCTTGAAAACGTCTAAAGCGTCCAAACATTCAGGAGTTCCAGAAAAAAGCCAAATTATAAATCATTCCCCACTGAAAGGAGAGGCTTCCTAAATAATTTCTATAGCATTATTCTGAAAATCATACATGGAAAGGACCTCAAAAAGTATCCCAGGCCACCATTTTCCCCAAGACAGGGTGGACTATGCACTCCAGATATATTAACCTCTTAGCCAGTTCCAGCAAGGATAATTACTCGCTGATGACCAAGCCAGAAAGTATTTCTCCCTGGACAAAGCAGTGGATTATTTATTTCTTGCCCTATTACCGATTATTTTTAGTAGTTCTCATGTTTCGTTTTCAGAACTGACAGGAATCGGTTTGAGGTGGACTGAATTATTCCTGCATACAAAGGGGTTCGATTTCATGCCTGGCAGGAAGCAATATAAACTGGAAAAGGAAACCTAGTTGCAAGCAGAGGGAAATGCAACCTTTGCTACTTCTTCCACTGTCTTCTTCGATATTGATCAACGTGGACACCTCCACCCACCTGTCAGCCTGCTAGGGCTGATGCACGAATCTGCCCTGTGGTCTGTCCCATTGCCTACCCAGCATGGCATTAACCCAGGGCACTCCTGTCCCTTTCCTGGAGTCTTCCCAGCCCTGGGCTAATACCAATACAAACCTGGCTCTGAGGATCATCACCATTATTAATATCACAGAATAAAAGCAAGGGAAGATGTATCAGACAGCGGAGAAGATGGGGAGAAGTGCATGTCCTCATACTGTCACAGGGAAAGTCTTTGTAGTGTTCCCACTCCTACTTGCCATCCTCCTGGTGGCTGCATCCACCCTGATACAAATAATCCACAAAGAGAAAACATAAAATCCTTCATAGTAGTCTGTTGCTTTACGGGAAATAAATAATGGCACAATTACTCAGTAATACCTTGCAGAAGTTGTGCTAATTGCTTTCACTGAAGTTCCAGGTTTCCTTATCAAACTTGCCAGGCTGAAATAACTGAAAGTCTATAAACCAGTAAATAATTAGCTTTGAAAATCTCCTTCTTGCACCTCTTGGCACCCCTTTTGCCTGCAGTGGGAAATGGTTAGACACGTGCAGTTGAGCGGGAACTCACAGGATTTCTGCCGAGAACTTATTCGCTCTTTGTGCCTCCTTGATGCTCGCTTTAAATCAATTTAACACTGAAGAAAAAATTAAGTTTGTAAAAAATGCTCGACAGAGAGCAGGGCCTGGAGTGGGGACACCCCTCCAGCCGGGCTGGGCTCCTGCTTCGGCAGGAATGGGGGCTGCCATGGTGAGGGGGCAGCAACCAGCATCCCAACCCCATTCCTCTGGGTAGGTTTGGTTTTTTTTGCAACACCTTTGCATATTTATTCTTCTTTGCAGGAAGGTGCCAAGGGCTGGCACTCAGGTGAGAGCTCCCGTCTGAAGGAACCACCACCACCACCACCCCCCCCCCCCCCCCCTCTGATGTGCTGCGGTCAGGTCCTGTGAGGAACCGCTCTCCTTCCCAAGAAACACCTGCCTTCTCTCTCTCCCATCTGTGGTTGTATTTTAGCAATTTAAGCTTTCTGCTCGGCAGCTTCACACCATAGGAGCTCTGTCAGCTCCACACCATAGGAGCTCTGTCAGCTCCAAGATCTTGCCTTAGGAGTGCAACAATTTCAGGTGTTTGCCTGGGCATCAGGGCCCACCCCTCGTTTATTTTTACTAGCTCAAACATGCTTTAACCCACAAAAACTCCTTAATGAAGCTGCGCATTCTTAGCAAACCCAGCTCTTTCAAGACCACGCTGCTACCTTATCTTTCCAATCACCTTGTTTTTTGATAGGGCCCCAGTGCCTGCCTGCTAGCTTGTTTGTTTACACAAGAAATGCTGATCCTCAGCAGACTTCTAAGTCCTGCCTCAAAACAGCTGCTGCAAAGGTACAGCCGAGGGAGGTAAATGGGGGTTCGCCCCTAGCAAACAGTTTACGTGCTTACGTAGGCTGTGCAGCCATAGGTACTGCGATCTTTCCCATCCTGCCAGCCCATGAGGGTCAGTAGTGACGGCTTTATCAATACAGAGTAAAAGCTGAAATGTAGCCACCCCGTTCCCTGCCAGTAACACAGAAATATGCCTAATGAGGGGCCTTCATCAGCCATCGACGTCTGGCTTACAGCTTGTCCCCACCAGCAGATGGAGACAGGACAGCAAGTCTCTACATGAGGTCCTGCTCCTTTCGGAAAGGTTTTCCTTCCCTCCCAGAAGCTGATCCGTAGCAGGGACCTCCTGCAGCAACCCAGCACTGCAGGGTAACGCTGATGCCTTTCGGTATTGATATGACTCCTGCAGTGGTCACCCTGCTTCCTCGCACCTCCTCTTTTGCTACCACGCTGTGCCGAAGTACCTGGGACCCAGAGAGGTGTCTGGGGGCAGGAGACACTCTGCTCCTGTGCAGCAGCAAAGCATCCATGAACCCCAAGGAGATCTGAATCCCCTGGGGCAGGAGGAAAGCTGAGGCAGCTGCAATTCCTGTCCCTCCCAGGTTTCACCCACACTCCACAGCTCCATGTATACAAATTAAAATTAACTTATTAAAGTAAATTAAACATGTCTGAGACCATTCTCTGGCACAGAATGCCCCACACCCTTACTATTGAAGTCTCAGCCTCCAAAGCAGTGTGGCTTCACCCAGGCTGCCCACTGGGAAGCAGGCCTGGCACATGCTAATTCCCATGTCTTACCCCAGCCTCATTTGGGAGACCATCTTTGCCTCAGGCCAAAACCAGGCTAGGAACCACTGTGCTGGTATAAATGCCTTAGCTCCACTCCACAAGAAAGCTCCCTGATGCTGTTAGTTTGACACAGGACATCTGTCCACCCAGATTTACCTCCCTACTGGACTGTGAAGCCTACAGAGATGAGGTTTGACCATGAATTCAGTGGGAGGTCACAGTGTTAGTTCACCGTCCTTAACACAGAGGAAACATTCCCATGGAGGTATGTTATTTGTGGATTTCTCAGATCAACCTGGGTCTTAAAAAATCACATTTAATCAATCAGTGTGACCAAACTTGCCTTCCCATAAGATACTTCTTTATATATGAAACAGCCCACCTAGCTTTCTCCACATTTGAGACAAATATGAGGTTTGCAGCTGACCTATAAAGTATGTTATTAACTTACACCTTGTTTTGTTTCTCCAGAAACCACTCCATGGGCATGCAGACCTGCCACAGCAGATCAGAGAGTGGCCCACGGTGCCTTGTGTTCCCTCTGGGCTCTGCTCCGTCTCATGGGTAGCTCCCCACATGAGTGACTTTGCTTTCAGAAGGACTATCAACCCCCACAGAAAGAGGTTACCCATTAGGAAAGGCTGTTTTTAACTGAGGCATGATTAAACCTTTGAAATAAGGTACAAGAGTTGGTCAATGGATCTTCTAGAAAAATCCTTTAAACAAGCTATCTCTATTTTACTTCAAATGTTGCACATATGTTCAAAGCACTGAATGCTGAGAAACTGAAATACTTAAGCTTAATGATGGGTTGAATTATTAAATATATTGATAGTTATTTAATCAGTTATTATAAATTTTAAAAGAAGTGCTTTAAAAGCCTGAAATTTAAAAAATAGTCAAAGAATGTAAGGGCTGAGTCTTCACTGTCTTGTGTACAGCATACTTTTAATACTAAAAGATGCTGCCATATCAGTATTAAACGTTCTTTCTGTATACTATTCATTACACAGGTATAAAGATGAAGGGAATTAAGGTCACTGAAACAGCACAAGTTCTCCCTTGTCTCCATGCAGCTTTCTGTCCCATGTGCTAATTGCACTTTGCATAAGGCTGAGACATTTTGCTGAAAAACTTCTGAGGGCATTTATTCTAATAAAAAAAGCTTAATTTTTAATAAGGATGCTAGGAAGTTTTTTAAATGCTGTAGGCAGGCAAACTGATGGCATGAAATCTGAGAAAATATGTATATATAAACCAAATACCCCCTGGTATTACAGAGGGGGGAGAGGAGTGATTTTCAGTAGGATTTGGGCAAAACCCCCAGTTATTAAAAACAGCACCAAATAACTAATGCTGACTCACTGTGTTGGTATAATGTAGGTACATTTCCTACTGTTATTTATAGTCGTGCTCCGGTCTGGTTATGACATGCTGTCAGTAGAGGAGTATTTTGAAATGTGTTAGCCTGGGGTCCAATAGTTCTTTTGTGCTACTCTGTGTCCTACAAAATAGAGCTTTGTTTTGGTTTTTCTTTTTCTGATTTCCTCCCATAACTCAAAATTCAGCCACCCGTTTTCCTTCTGCAGCCCTAGATAATCCCCATAGTCCCTATAATTTGGCTTGCTAGCAATAGTGGAGTTCAATTTACAGGTTTCTTTCCCTGTTAGTTGTTGGGTCCTGTCTCTTCCTGGCTACTTGCCCCAGGGGGGGCCTTTTCCTTATCCCTGCCGTGAACAAGAACCTTACAAAGCAGAGATTGTCCTGTTTTGTCTTGCAAATCCACAACCCAAGAAACAAGTTTCAGGACACTTTGTTTGGAAAGAAGATGCTTTGGCCTGCATTTATAAAAGTGGTCAAATACTTTAGGAGCTATTTTTGTGCCTAAATTTTGTAAGGGAATTAGGTACTTACATAATTTTTAGGATCTATGGCCCTCATCCAACATAAAAGAGCAGCTGTTTTGGCATTATAGGATATGCAATGCACATAAGGAGACTTAATAATGAGCAATGGTATGTTTTGCTTCATCTTAGAGCATAGTAAGGTATTAATAAGAGAATGAATTAGTTGGTTAAACTGGACATAAATACAGGGAATTATATGCTAAAGTACAATATTATACAGAGAATTTTGTCTAAACAGAATACAGAGAAAGGGCACCAGAGCTATGCCTAGACATAGGGGAAATGGATGCTCTGATTGCATGGTACCTGGCCAAAGCGTCTCCCTTTTGGCCAACATGCCTGGGCTTCCTTCCCTCGGGAGCCACGAGAGAGGGAGGGGGGACATTTAGTGCATATGCATCTCATTTACTGTTGGGAGTAAAAAGGTAGAACTGGAAGTTGGAAAGTGCTTAGGAGCTCCAGCATATATCTTGGTATGACAGGAGAGTAAGGGAAAAAACAGTGAAATGGAAAGCAAGCCAATTGCAAATGACAGATATGGAAAAGCAGAGGAGGGTGACACCTTTAGCCAACCTGCAAAATCCCTATCAATAGGTATTGTGAGATTTAAGCTCCAAAACTTCACTGGATAGTTAAGCAGGTAATGAGGATATTTGACATTTTTTAGACAGGATTGAAAAATTGCTAGATGTATAAGCCACTATGCTTCAGAGCCCAGACCCTCACTAAATGCTCAGAAGCAGAACTCAAGATTATTTCATATTTGTCCTCTAAGGAGCTTCTTAAACCTTCTTCTGCAACAGCTGGTACTGGCTGCTCTAAAAACAAGATACTGCAATCCCATGCATTGGGTTGGATTTTAATCTCCATTTAAGATTACAAGAACTCCTGTGAATTGATTGAACAAATCCTGATCCAATATTTAAGGTAAACAATATTCTAGATAAAAAGGCAGGAAGAACAGGCTATTTTCTGTCAAAGAGTGGTGTACTACAGCATCAGGTGATATCATCCTGCTAGATAGAGATGCCAGATACAGCTGTGGAAACCTTGTGTTTTTATCTGCACAAAACCCATTTAGCCCTAATCCATCTTTGAATGAAAAAAGGTCCATTTGCTCTGTCACAGTGGGGGGCAAACAGGATTGATTGATTGATTGAATTAAGCATCATGGCTTCAGATAGGTGCTGTTCTGTGTTTGGGAATCAGTTTCAAGGTCATTTAGCAACTGGCAGTGTCACATACGTAACAGAGAGAGCTCAGTCCAATAGCAGGGAAGGCAGTATCTTTCTCTTGGCAGTAGATTAACCAAGAAAATGTTGATACAAGGCGATGACACACTGCTGTCCTGAATATGCAGATGAGTCTATATCATCTTTGGATATGGAAAGTGCAGTGCTGTTATCAGAACCACCTGACCTCACCATTTTAGAAATATAGGTGAATTAAGGTCATGTAGCCAAGGAGAGGAAAGGCCAGGGCAAAATATATTGACAATAAAATATGTCTAGTATATTGTGGGCAATTTCAGCTGAGTCACTTGGACAACAATGGAGTAAATCCCAGCATTGTGAAGAGCAATCCCACCTACATATTTTGGAACTATTCCAGTTTGCTTAGCACTTTCCACGAGGCATTTTACAGGAATGCCCTTGCACCATTCTGCTACATGAATCGTCTGCTTGTGAGGTTTCTGTCAGTTCCCAGAGCATAAATTTTAAGTCTCAAATGTTACATTTATGCTATAGTTTGTTTCCCTGTTTTTTTCATGCAAGATTTCATAATTACAGTGGTAGTTAACACCGTAAAAACCTGCAAGTCTTTAGGAGAAATTCAAGTCTTTACAACTTGCTGCACAGAATCGCATTACTTCTATGGTTTATAAACTCACTTCCTCTACTAACTCCTAGTTCCACTGCCCAGGGGCTAAAACACTAGGGTTAATTTAAACCTTTAGCTCTACTGCATCCTAACTTGCACCATTTGAGAAGGTTTAGCTATATATATGTGTTGCTGGCTGATGAGTACTGCCATAATTTAGCTCCTTATTGTATGTCTGACCTTATTAAACAACATGTCTTGTTTACATTCGGTTGGAGAACAGTTCTCATGTAAAGCCTTTATAACTCAATTGTCTTTCAGATGACGTTCATTTGCTCCTCATCTTGGAAACAGAACTCCTGTGTAAATTAGATCTACCTGGATCCTAATGAAATTATAACAAATGTTGGCATGAAGTTTCTCTCATTTTCTTTTTAATGATAAATGTCATAGAAAAATAAGCTTTTAGGTAGCTGCTTTTACCCACAGTTGACTTGTTAGGAGTATGAGAAAAAGCCTAACTTTTCTTTTTTCTTTTTTTTTTGGCAAACTGTTAGAAATCCAGATTTGTCTTACAGAATTGAGGTAGTTTTATCTCACCTAGTCTTACGGTACCTGAAATGGTTTCTGTCTCCTCTCTTGTCCAGTACGACAAGAGAAAGTTAGAGGTGTTCAGTAGACTGTATTTCCGTCTGTTGAGTTTAAACTCCCCTCAAAGTCCCGTTACTGAACGCAGTGTTGTGACAGTGTTATTCCAATAGAAGAGGTGACATAGTACCTCCACTGAGCAGCTTTGGTGGAGCTCAGACAACAAATTATTACCTACATCTGAAATTCCCCTAAGCCTCCTCAGTTGCCCTGAGGCACAGAGACACTAAATTTTATGGCATTTCCCAGGAATCCTAATACAAGCGCCTTGGTCTTGATAGCACTGAACGCAGGTAGGGCCCAACACACAACTAGGCACTCCTCTCCTGGTCTCGCCCATGGGCCCTGCAGTTTTCAGTACTCACTCAGAGGAAACAATGTGCCAGAGGTCATCTTCATTCAGTCTCATGGGTTGTGATCTGACAGAGCTGAAGGTGGAGCAGAGCCTTTGCCAGCATACTGAGAGGCTTAGGGTGAGGACCCTATTCAGTATACTGGGCAAGCGCCCTGTTTACTGCACCACCGGTGGGTGAGGTCAGTCACCTGAATGCAACCGCTTGTGGGGTCGTGCTGCAAATCAGATCAGTGTTGGGCTTCTCTGGCTTTAAAGGACAACCCCACCCTGCCCCCAAAGCGTTCTGGTCTTCAGCGCCGTTTGTAGGGAATTGCGTTCATCCAGCCACAAGTATGGAGCCACATGGCATGGAAATGGGCAAGTAGGGACAGAGAACAAGAAAGAAGTCTGTGAGCTGGTATTGCCACCAAGGTCCCCACATCATCACATTGCAGGATGACTTCTGCTCTGCCAGATAGTTCCCTAAAGCACCCAAGGCATGAGACACTCTCTGATCCACCCCTCCACAAACAGCATGGACATCTTGCTACTTGTACTTTCCCTGTACCCAAGGCTGTGGGGCTGGAGCATCTAAAACATTCCAGTGTGGGAATGCTTCTGGGGCAACTTCAGCTTTCCCTTTGCTCCATCTGATGATATTTTAGATTGAAAGGGTTTGGAAAAGATTTTCCTTCTAACCATAGGCAACAGTCCGGGGTGAGGGAAGGGTGGAGAAAATGTAAGAAACAAACAGAACTTTTTCTCATAGGATTTCTTACTTTCATCCCACTTTAAAGTCTCCTTAATAAATAATTCTTGCATCCAAACAGTGCCAGGGTATTTCAAAAGGACAAGCTGAAATTTTTCGTTACACAACAGCACTTGAAACCCCCTTTTTGAATATACTTAATGCAAGCTGATATCTTACCATATGCATAAATCAGATACTCCCCAAGGTATATGTGTCAGAGCCAGGAAGGAGGAATGTGCCTTTGCAGTCACACAACTAGCAAATCACATTGGGTTTGTGCCTCACTCTGAAGCTGTTGACATGTTGAAAGTATTACTGTTAAGAGAGCCAGCCCTGGGATGTAACGCAGTATCCTAAGGATACATGGGATCAGACCTATTTTTTTATACCAACATAAGAGTTTGAATGAATCCACGCAGAAGAGTTCAAAGGTTTGCTATGTGGAAGAAGTCTATCAGGTGAACATGGCTAAGACACATTTCTGCAGTTAACCCCATCCTGGAGGGAAAAGGTTAATATACCACCTGGCTTCCTTGGATTTAACTAATCCCAAAAGACCTCCTTCACCTGGGTTGGTGAGGGGCTAGCAAATTAAGACATAAACTTACACACCTGGCTGCACAGTGGGATGCTTTAATTACTCTGCTTCTCCTCCCTCTCTTATGCAGAACAGTGTTCACAATGCCAGCGCAGGGACCCACAAACTCCATGTGTCACCGTATGTTTTATCATGTTCAGGAGATTGAAAAGCTGACAGCAAATAAAGCAGATACTCCAGACTCTCAACAATTTCCCGTTCCACACAGAAAATCAGCTTCCAGGTGTCGACTCCAGACTGTTTCTTCTACATAATGCTTGCCAGCTGGGCTCCTGCCAGCAGGTACCTGTTGGGATGGGGCCCTTTTTATTTTTTCAGTCCCCTGCCATATGCAATCAGAGGACTTCTAGGAATGCTAGCCATTTCAAACCAGGCTTAAAACTGGTTTGTGCTGCCAGAATTGGGCAAAACTTGCTTACAGGACTTATGGATTTGGCCCTAGTATCTACATCACTGAGCTACTCCCTGCAATCATTGATTTCTCCAGCCAAATTACCCTCAAATAAGAAGCTGAGGGAGAATGTCTATAGATAGTAACGAGATCTTAGTATCAGTGCTATTGACAAGGTTGATGTCTTAGAAGGAAAAAAAACAGCTCATAAAACTATTCTGTCAGAAATACACATCTTTTCTTTTCCTAGAAGTGTGACTTTCAGTACAAACCTGTACAATTCATGAGATTCAGATACTTGGGGTCTCACTCATGATAATAGCTCAAGTTCCAGCTAAACTCACAGGAATTACCGGGCTGTGAGTTCTGCTACACTCTGCTTCCTTTTTCTAATGATTCCCCCAATCTTAAAATTACAGGTCAGTTGACTGCTGCCAGATCTGTCTTGTGCTATTTCTGAAAACCTTCATTTGTAACAAATCACCAGTGAATAGCAACCGCTGCCTCCTTTCATATGCCTCATGCGTTTCATTCCTGATAAGATAGGATGGTTACAAACTTATGCAACTCTCAGGACTGAGAGAACAACTAACCTTTATTTACTTCATAGATCTTGACAATTACTGGTGTAGTTACACTGGAAAATTCGTCAGAGGTCTTAATTAGGCTTGCTTACAGCTGTACATCCTCATCCCAGTGAGTGCAATCTGCCTGCAGCTGTGCCACCCCAGGCTCTGTGAACCGATGAGTTTTCATAAGCAAATTCCTGAACAAGAAATCTCCAGGTGAAGGTGCTTCCAGGAAAACAGCACTGGGGACATTCTTCTCCACTGCAGAACTGAGTCATTTGTCCCAACATGTCATTGGAGGAGCTGTCTGACTGGAGACTCCCTCTCATCGATGAGATAATAAGGATAATCCTCCGCCTACCTGGGGTGTGAAATTTCTCTGTAGCTCTGCACGATTCTCTGTATTTCTAACATCCCTCTTTTGGAGCCAACACCTTACCGTTCAAAGTTGCTAGATCTACCATAACAAGGCAGAGAGAGAAATCCATTGTGTTGACCTGATTTTCACAGCAATTTTGGCTAACTAAGGTGCTTTCAGGTCCTGTCCTAGGGTAAATTACTGCCGCTCTTGCCCAGGATTATGATCTGTAGCGGCAGCCACTTCACCGGTGGAATAAACTCCTCCAGCATGGTGGAAGCTGCTGTGAAACCTGACCCAACTCTGCTGTGACTGAGTATAAAAATACAAGCCACAAGCAGAGCAGGCAAGTAACAGTAGGGAGGGGAGACTGACACAAAAAAGACAAACTTGAACAATTTTCCAAACAGGTAAGAGGGCAAATAATCTGATTCATAACAGAAGCAAAAATCTCCCTTCAGCAGTCTCCTCTGAAGAGCTATTCACATACCAGAAGTTCCTATACTAGTTCTCCCAAAGGCCTAAACCTGAAAACGCTGCATTCCAGTTCTCTTTCCATAGGATAAGGAAAGAAGATGTATACAAGAAGCACCGTTATATCAAAATATTTATGAGCTTCAGAGCTATTGCCTAAATCCTTGCAGAATACGTATTCCTTTCTTAGGTCTTACTCCAGGCACTAAGCCAGAATAACTTATCATGGATGGAGAAGACTAGAAAAATGAAAGCAAAGACCATTTAATGGACATGATAATCGTATGAGCTCTGTTTTACACATTCCTCGTATTGTGATAGGAGGCTGCGTAACAGATCTCCCATACAGCTGAGAAGACACGCATGAATGGACAGTATTCTACAACCATACAAACCCCATGTCTCCTTTCACTGTTTTTATAAACCCAAAGGCCCTCAGACCATGGGAAGCACAAGATACCACACGTATCTTTGATCAGTCACAGGCTGATGAAGCACAGGGCAGTCAACCCGACAGCCACCCTTCATTCAGGCTAAATAGAAGAGCAATTAAGTTCCTTTATGGAGCAAGACGGTTGGGCACAGCAGAAGTCACTGCCCAAGCACACCAGGTGGGACATGGATTTGCAATGGTAGCAGGAGCTTGGAGACAACCAGTTGAGCTACACAAATCTGACAAAAAATCAGCAGGCCAGCAGACAGAAAGTAAGCAGCAATAATTTCAACAAAGAAGGAAGCTGGGGCTCTTTCAAACATCAGCTTAGCTAGAAATGCCAAGGTTGGGCATGGTCACTGCGAAAAGTACTCATTTTTTGTGTTCTTGCAACATTCAGAGATACAGCGCTGCACTAAAGATGTATGAATTTATCATTGGGTTTATTCCCCTCCTAGAAGAATCCAGCTAACTGCTCAGGCCAGGAGGAAGCACTGTGTGAGCACAACACACATACACTGGAACACTGCAAATGCTAGCACAGAGAAAAAGCTCTCTCTGATGCATTATCGGACCTCAAAATGATAGCACAATCTCTTCAACAGACACTAAATGGCCTGTAAAATCAAGACTAGGTATTTTCCTAAAATACTGACTGCAGTTGAAAGGGAAATTACTGACTTAAAGAAGTTGTTAGTGGAGAAGGTCCTACAGACCGTATTATTCGGGAAGTGAGAATAAAATCATACTCATACATCCTCATCTTAATATTTATGATCAGAGTAGGCATCTTGTCAAAACAAATATTTTGTATACTCCTTCAGGGTTTTTTAGAGAATATATGCATAAAAGTCAGTTGATCTACACTGTGCCTAAGGGGCTATTTTTGCAAAGGACATGAGTGGGAGGAGACACATCCTCTCCTAAGCATGGCACAGGGGAATAGTGCTTAAAAGCAAAGGAGATACTTAGCCTGATACAGTTATTGGGAGTATGCGCCTCATTTGGAAATTCAGTAAGTAACGATTAAATCATTAGATAATAGTTCACACTTCATACCAAGTTATTAACACAGGGGTTTTTTTGTTTGGGGTTTTTTTTTTCCCTTTTATGCCCTATCCATTATCTTGCTTGTGTCTGCTTGGGAATGGTTTTCTGTTGGGCTAATTGCCTCAGTGTGATACTCTCATTACCTTACCAGTGTTGCATTCATATTGATTAGGACATAGCTTTGTAGTCATGATTTAAAACAGAAGTGATGCTGGAAGGGGTGCCAACACCTATTCCATCCATCTCCAGCCACACGTACTTACTTGCTTCCGTCAGCTCTGGTGTTTATATGACCATGGAGCTGGCTGTAAAATAGCACAACACTGTAAATAAAAGATTCCTTTTCAACCAGAACACAGTAAGAGCCACA